>JAQFXT010001012.1:0-22045 GCA_034683725.1 Strigamia crassipes | reverse complement strand
TAATCATTTTGGTCAATTTAAACGTTTATTTTAATCATTTTGGTCAATTTAAACGTTTATTTTAATCATTTTGGTCAATTTAAACGTTTATTTTAATCATTTTGGTCATTTTGTTCTATTTAGACATTTATTTTGGTCATTTTAGACCGCGTTGTAAAAGATATCGCGTTCAATTAGCATCACGCGCTCGATAAGAGCATTTAGTGTGATTGATTTTTAACCTTTTTGCACGCTTTCACAATTTTCTTCTTGTCGTAATCATTGGAGATGCCCTGGACTGTGGTTAATGTTTTTCGTCCGTTTCGCTGTTGGATTCTTATATGAATGAGTCCTTCCTGAGCACCCTCGTCATCACCCTTGATTGCATCAGCAAAGGGGTCTAAAACAAAACAAAAATAATCAATCAATTAGAAAAAAAAATTTAATCAAATAAAATTTTTTTTTTAAAAACGCAGAAAAAATAACAACAAAAACTGTAAACCTTCCAACGTCAAAATTTCAGACTTTTTACATATTTTTACGTTAAAAAATTCAAAAAACTCAAAAAAATCGAATAATTTTCAATTTTTTTTTTTTAAATTCCAAAAAAAAATTAAAAAATATGAATTCGATCAGAATTTTTAGTTCAAACAAATTTTCGTCTTCAAAATCAATAAATTAATTGAAAAAAACGACAAAAATGACAAAAATTCAACTTTAATATGGCAAACTACGTAGTTATTTACTATTGATTACTTTAAGCGCGCAAGAACAATGGAAAAACAGTTGGAAATTCAAATCGGTCGCTAAACCAACTAATTAAATCAAAACGGACGTACAAAAGTCGAAAACGACATAAATTATTCAAAAATTGGTGAAAATTCGAGTGACGTTCAGCGTCACCCATTTTGTTGCTCAATCCACTTGAATTGTTCTTGTATTTGCTATTTCACGCTTTCCCATTGGCTTCTACCACTTACCGAATGTGTTAAGATTCTGGATGGACATACAGCAAATATTTTTATGCCTTTTGAAACCGTAATAAGCAACGGAGTTGCTAATGCACTTTCAATCAGATTCAATAGATTTGGACGAGGACGACGACTTCCTTTCCCAGCTGCAAAATGGCGAATGGTTGTCGCGTGTTGGGTGACGTCAAAACACACATTTTCAATCTCTCATTTGAATTTCTTACCTAAAAATTTCTGTTAAAATATCTACGTTATTTTATAAAAATTAAACCAAATTTTTAATTTTGTTTTATTTATTTTGGTTTTGTTGACCGGGATGAGTATTTAGCACCGGTCGCGATCTGGTCGGTTTAAAGACGAACCGATCGCTCTTACACCCTTTTTTTATATGTAGAATCCAAAATGGCGTCGCGGTTTCAACCCAACCTAGGCTTATCGTCGAATAAGATAGCAATTTTTATCTGTTTTATATCGCTTTTTATTTTATCAGGTGAGTTAATAAATTCTAAACAAAATTAATTTCATTAAAAATTAATTTTTATAGATTAAAATTTGATACAATTGATTTTCAGTCCAAAAATCGCAATAATAACAACAAATTCTAATTGTTTATTGAGTTAAATAATTAATTCCAAACAATAAAACAATTCCAAACAAAAACTAACGTAATTTGTTTAATTTTCCAACGTTAATTCACATTTTGGGCGTGGTCGTTACAGGTACCGCTTTGGAATGTTACGTGTGCCACAATCAAGACGGAAATTACGACAAATGTGTAAAAACCGTTCAAACTTGCGACCAATTCCAAGATTGGTGTTTATCGACAGTTAAATGGGGAAGTAAGTATTAAAAATTACATTTTGAGTCGGAATTCGATTTTTAAAATCTCATTTTGATTTTCATTGATTTTTACTGATTTTTTCTGATTTTTTTTCTATTTTTCTAGGTTTGCCCTATTGGCAGAAAGGCGCACCAAAAATGTACTACATCGGCAAACAATGTGCAACTAAAGACATGTGTGTTCGTGCCATTCGCGACCGCGTCACACTCTGCGATAGGATTTGGTACAACGACTGGGAATGTGCTGAATGTTGTCAAGGCGATCGATGCAATTATTTCATAACTGTAATCAATTTAATTCAAATTTTTAACGTGAATTTTTATTTATTTATTTTTTTTGTAGCTTGGAAGCAGTACGGTGCAAATGGAAGTCAAATTACTTATTTTAGGCATCGCCATGTTATTGACGTGGTATAAGTTGTTTTAATGAATTCTATTTTTTTTTAATTATCTCATTCATTTATTGGAAAGAATTCCGTCCATTTTGTATAGAATATTTTTCTACATTTATATTATCTATACTTGAATCACGATTAATAAAATTGTTTTGAACAAAAGGTTATCTGAAGTTTAATCATTTTTGTACATAAAAATTATCAGTGGGAAGTTGTTACTTATCGGCTTTGGATGTTTTGTTATGGAGTCGCAGCAAAAGGTATTGAAATCATGTCCAGTTCACACTTTGAACCATTTTTATACAAGTTAAGACGTCTAGAAAGTCTAATTTCTTCAAGTTCACATAATTAGTTTTGTAGAAATCACATTGCCGCCAGTGTGCAAACGTTCGGTACATTTTGTGACGGCGCCGAAAACCTTTTCAGCTTTAAATTAAAAAAAAAAAAATACACGGAGTTGTAGACAATTAAATTCTAAACAAAACAGGCGTGGGTTTGAAATTTATCGAAGCTTTTTTGATATTGAACTAAATGGATTTATAGTTGAGGCGTGCAATCTGGCATCCATTTTTGTTCAAAATCGTCCACTGGTGGCACTAGTTTGAAATTTGTCAGAAGTGTAAATGCAAGTGTTTGTAAAGTTGTAGAAAAGTGGTTTGAGTGTGAACGAAGCATACGAGTGAAAATATTAAATTTATTATATTTTTTTTAAATTAGGGTTATAATAAAATGGATAAATTCCCATTGTTATTGGCTATTGTTGCTGTTATTCTCGGCGGAACTGCCATGAATTTAATCAACTGGCAACAGAAACAATTCGACGTGTTGCAAGATAATTTTCGTGCTCAACAGACAACATTTTCGAATTTAATCGAGGAAAATCGCCTATTAAAGACGGAAATGGCCAAACAACGGACAGAAATTGCACATTTATTAGAATCGCTTAAGTTACGCACAAAAATGGCCAAAAATGAAAAATCAATCGCATTTATTCCTTTAAAACATATGTAAACGAAAAAGACACAATAAAACGACTCAAATTTATACAATTTAAAACTTTATTAGCTTTTTTTAAAATGTATTTGTATTTAATAAAACAGGAAGTAGAGCGGAGAAATGGCTGATCGATCATGGAGACTGCAAAGTTTGTTACTTAGCAACCGTTGCTACGCTATCCGTTAGTTTCGGATTTAATGTTGATCCTCAACGGGGATCATAAATAATCGAGAACACGATACTTTAATGGTTTAATTAAACCAACATTTATTAATGAGTTTACACACTTTTCGTTTCGTTAATTCGAATTTCAACGAACAAACTTCAAAGTTTTTAAAATTTATAATTTTTACCTTCAAAATTGTAATTTAAAAAATAAAAATAAAATGTTTTTACTTTAAGAAAAAAATCAATTCTTTTGTCAAATAAAGAAAAAAGAAAAAAAAAAAACGACATTAAAACGAAACGAAGAGAAATTTTCCCGGGAGATGGTGTGCGCGTGCGCAGTGGAAGCTGAGCAAAGTTGTATTTTTCAGGATGCTTCTTGCGCTCATTGGTGCGAACGGCGTTTCAAATGGTTGTGGGTGGGGCCCAGGTGGTCGCATCGGGCTCAAATAAGATCACACCTGCCAGAATCAACAGAACGAGGTGGAAAAATCTTGGTGTGCTTCGGAGGTTAAGTTGAGATGAAAAGGTTACCATTCATCCTGTTGGCAGTGCTCGTCGTGGCTTTTTACACACCGGGTAAGTTGGTGCCAACTTTAATTGGTAGTTTGGTTCTGCAAAGAGAATGTTTATTAGTTGATTGTTTATTTTGAGTTGGGCAGCAATGTCTTTAATTTTTTTTTAATTTTTTTTTTTTTTTGGTTTTTGAAGAAATTTTTTTAAATCAAGAAATTAATTTTTTTTTTTTAAATCAAGAAATTGATTTTTTTTTTTTTTTAATCAAGAAATTGATTTTTTTTTTTTTAAATCAAGTTATTGATGTTTTAATTAAAAAAAATTGTTTTTTAATCAGGAAATTGATTTTTAAATCAGAAAATTGTATTTTTTAATCAGAGAATTGTATTTTTTAATCAAAAAATAGTATTTTTTAATCAGAAAATTGCTTTTTTTTAATCGGAAAATTGATTTTCCAAGATTTTCTAAGTAAAATAATTAATTTTTCAAGATTTTCCAAATAAAAAAATTGATTTTTCAAGATTTTCCAAGTAAAAAAAAATTGATTTTTCAAGATTTTCCAAGTAAAAAATTAATTTTTCAAGATTTTCCAAGTAAAAAATTGATTTTTCAAGATTTACCAAGTAAAAAATTGATTTTTCAAGATTTACCAAGTAAAAAATTTGATTTTTCAAGATTTTCCAAGTCAAAAAGTTGATTTTCCAAAATTATTCTAGGATTTTCAAGTCAAAAAATTGATTTTTCACAATTTTTCAAGATTTTCCAAATCAAAAATTTGATTTTCAAAGATATTTTCAATCAAAAAATACATTTTTTTTTAAGACAAGACAAAAAACTCAAAAAATGCTTTTATTTTAAACCAAAAAAAAATTTCCCACATTAAAAAATCAAAGAAACCAATAAAAAAAAAAATTAATTAATAACTAACTCATTTGTAAAAACATTTAAAATTCATCTTTAATTAATCATTTACATATTTTCTAACTTTTTAAGCCTAAAAGTTAAGTAAACCCAAATTTTCCTAAAAACTAATAAAACTTGACTTTAAAACTCTAAACATTAAAAACAAAAAAAAATCCCCCCCAAAAAAATACAAAAGAAATTCGCCATTGACGCGTGTAAACGTAATGCAAAAATGTTGAATAGAAATGCGCTTTAAATGAAGCGAGCAGGTGTACGCCTAACCGTTATTACCATAGCAACCAAACCGCCATTTACGACGATGCACATAAACACAGATTATCCGCATCCCCGAGTGTATTTACCGCGCGACACGATCACTTTATTACCCGAACCTCCAAAAAATACCGTAGTCATGGCAACCGGGCTTAAACGTCCCATAATTCAGCCAAGATATTGAAAAAACGTCAAGATTTCGGTCCAATTGATTTTTTCCTTCTCGCCATGCCAAAGTGATTTCGCAATTCGTTTGCAGGTGGCGCAGTGCTGAATAATCTCACTTGTTACAAGTGCCTGGTAGAGGCTAACGAGCTATGCACGGAAGACGACCTGAAACCGTGCCCGAACGACCAAGCTTACGATGTTTGCGTCACTATTTTGAGGAAAACAGGTACGTGGAGGGTTTTAGACGTGATTTTTGACTGTTTTTGTGTGTTTTTTTGTTGTAGAAAGTAATGGGTTTCATATCGAGAAGAAGTGCGGATTGGGACCGTGCAGTTTGGACCGGAAGGGGATACAACTACCCGGATTGGAGCATTGCGATCGGAGTCAGAGCGAATTTGAATGCATGTCGTGTTGTAAATCCAACGGGTGCAATGCGAGTTATGGTCACGTGGTGCGGGGGAGTTTGGTTTTCGTTTTGATTTTTACATTTCTTGGGTGTTTGGTTTAGGAAATGTAATTTTTTTTTTTTTTTTTTTGGTATTCTAATAACGTTTATATTTTATTTTTATGTGTTGGTTGATGCGCTTGGTATATTTTTAGTCCGGCGCCATGTTTAAGGGAATTTTGGAAACTTTGAATTACTATGCAGAAAAATGGAGGGTTTTAGACTTTAAAAAAATGCATTTTATGCAGAAAATGGAGTTTTAAAAAAAATGCATTGCATGCAGAAAATGGAGTGTTTCCACAAAAATATGCACTTTATGCTGGTACTGGAGTGTTTTAGACCAAAAAATGTATTTTATGCAGAAAATGGACTATTTAGATCAATAAAATGCATTTTATGCAGAAAATGGATTATTTAGATCAATAAAATGCATTTTATGCAGAAAATAAACTACTTTAGACCAACAGAATGCACTTTATGCAGAAAATGGACTACTTTAGAGCAACAAAATACATTTCATGCAGAAAGTTGACTATTTTAGACCAACAAAATACATTTTATGCAGAAAATGGACTATTTTAGACCAATCAAATGCATTAAATGGACTATTTTAGACCAAACAAATGCATTAAATGGACTATTTTAGACCAGCAAAATACATTTTATGCAGAAAATGAACTATTTTAGATTAAACAAATGCACTTTATGCAGAAAATGGACTATTTAGATCAATAAAATGCATTTTATGCAGAAAATGGACTATTTAGATCAATAAAATGCATTTTATGCAGAAAATGGACTATTTAGATCAATAAAATGCATTTTATGCAGAAAATGGACTATTTTAGACCAACAGAATGCACTTTATGCAGAAAATGGACTACTTTAAAGCAACAAAATACATTTCATGCAGAAAGTTGACTATTTTAGACCAACAAAATACATTTTATGCAGAAAATGGACTATTTTAGACCAATCAAATGCATTAAATGGACTATTTTAAACCAAACAAATGCATTAAATGGACTATTTTAGACCAACAAAATGCATTTTATGCATAAAATTGAATATTTCAAACCAAACAAATGCATTAAGTGGGCTATTTTAGACCAACAGAATGCATTTTAATCAGAAAATGGACTTCTTTAGACCAACTAAACGCTTAAAATGCAATTTTTTTAGTCATTAAATCCTCCTTTGATGTAAACATTCGCACAAAAAAATGGCAGCCTGCAAAACCCACGCTGCTGCATTATCTCGCTCATGTACGTACAAATAAAACATAACCTTTTATCACTTTTCTCTCATCAAAAATGTCCGCTGTTCATTTATTTATTCATTTTTATATACAAAAAAAGAAGAAAAAAAAAATAGACACTAAGAAAAAAAAGAAGAAAAACAAAAAAAAAATCATATTGTACAAATGTATAATATACATCTTTGACTAGTATAACAATATTTCTTAAAACAAGAAAAATTATTTTACATTTGGATAAAAATAAACGATAAAAATATAAATTCCGACCAAAGAGAAACACAGACACAAAAATGTTATTACAAAGGCACAAATTGCGAATTTTTGTTGTTGTTTTCTGGCTAAAACGGATCACGCTCAGAACATTCCATCGTGAATACCAATTGGAATGAGAATTAGAAAGAAAATTGTCATATTCCGCACCAGGTACCGCCAGTCGGAAGGTGTGGCGTACTTGACCAATTTGACGGTCACTTCGTGGATGTCGTGCGCAGCACATATGAATATAAATGACGTCACCATGATGTTTAGAACGGGGTAACTTGGCACTAGAACTAGCATTCCGTGCGTGTCGGCGGCCAACCAGATGTGGTATTGACAAATGAAAAGCTGAAATGGAAGTTAAATGAGGTGAGTTTTGAGTTTGGGGTTTGGTAGGGGTGTGTGAGTTGGCTTACTTCTAACGAGATCTTCCCAAACCACGCAAAAAATGTGCTATACCTTGTACGTAATAACCCGCTGATATTTCTTAGTGTGATGTACGATACTATCTGAAAGGAAAAAAATTAGAGTTTTTTATTAAGGTGATCGAGTTTCTGTTGCATTTAAGTACAATTCTATGGGATTTATGGCAGAAGTCAACTTTTTAAATCAAAATTTGATAATTTTTGGTGAAAATTTGATAATTGTTGGTGAAAATTTGGTAATTTTTGATGAAAATTTGGTAATTTTTGGTGAAAATTTGGTAATTTTTGGTGAAAATTTGATAATTTTTGGTGAAAATTTGATAATTTTTGACATGTTTGCTGATTTTTGATGTCAAATTGCTAATTCGTTAGAAAAATTAATAACTTTTGACAAAAAGGTAATAATTTTTGACAAATTTGCTCATTTTTGATGTAAATTTGATGGTTTTTCGTGTAATATTGATGAGTTTTGACAAAAAGTGATAACTTTTTGACAAATTTGCTCACAATTGATGTAAAATTGATAAATTCTCACAAATAAGTAGTAATATTTGACAAATTGGCTGATTTTTCATGTACAATTGACGATTCATGACTAAAAACCCTGGTAATTGATGTAAAATTGCTGTTTTTTAAAAAAAATCATAATTTTTAAAGAAAAAAAATTTCACTATTTTACAATTTCACCAATTGCTTCTTCAATAATCAGCTATTTGCCACAATTTACAAATATACAAACACATACGGGAACAAACGCGACATAAGGATGCACTTCATTGCACTCAGCTTTGTTGCGGCACAACTTAGCAAACACGGAATAACCCTAAAAAAAAAAAAATAAAAATAAAAATAAAAATGTAAAAAAAAGTCCAAAATTTTCTTCAACTTCCTCACAAGAACTCCAACAAGTGATAAAAATGTGGCCATAAAAGCTAGATTTCTTGAAAACAAATTGCTATGGTTACTGTCCTCCAAAATCCTATATTGCTTAAGCAAATGATAAGCAAACGCGAATAACATTCCAGACGCGGTGCTCTGTTGAATAAAAATCAAAACAACAAAATTACCAACATAAACAACATACAAAAACAAATATCCAATTACATATCGATCGATTTTCCAACGAAACCACCACTCGCGGATCGAGTCGTCTTCGGTCACAAAAAATGCCTTCCAAGGCCGCGTCACGAAAATCTTCTCGAAAAACACCTGAAAAACAATTTTCCGTCGCATAAACCGCAACATTAATCACTCAATTCGCAGTAATTACTTCCGATATGAATAAAATCGTCACGATGCTGAATAAAACGACGAATTTCAAAACGACGTATAAATTCTGCAGTGGATTTGCTAGAAAAAAAATGGCGAATTAGATTGTTTTAAAATTTTGTTTTTCGGTTGGTACCATCAGCGGACGCACTGGTCACCCTGGGAATGAACGCCATCGTTGTGTAGATGACCAAAAACCAAAAGGTAATTAAAGGAACGAAATAATAAAATTGGTACGGCCGATTCATGCATAAACAGAGCACGACGACGAGTAAATTCACGCGGAATAACACCTTAACGAAACGAATAAATTAGAGTTTGATTAATATACAAATTTTTACTCACCACACCACACTTTAAAAATGTTTAAAAACGTTTAAAACGCCACGAAAATGTTCAAAAACGCTGCAAAAACGTCTAAAACGTTACAAAAACGTTCAAAAACGTCACGAAAACGTTAGAAAATGTTGCAAAAAGTTGCAAAACAGTTTAAAAAGTTGCAAAACAGTTTAAAAAGTTGCAAAAAGTCATAAAACGTCACGAAAACGTTCAAGAACGTCACGAAAACGTTCAAGAACGTCACGAAAACGTTCAAAAACGTCACGAAAATGTTCAAAAACGTCACGAAAACGTTCAAGAACGTCACGAAAACTTTAGGAAATGTTTCAAAAAGTTAAAATAGTTCCAAAAGTAATAAAATCGTTCAAAAACGTCATAAACGTCACGAAAACGTTCAAACACGTCACGAAAACGTTCAAAAACGTCACGAAAACGTTAGAAAATGTTGCTAAACGTTGCAAAACAGTTTAAAAACCGTTCAAACGTCATAAAACGTCACGAAAACTTTCAAAAATGTTGCACAATGATTCAAAAACGCCATAAACACGTTTTTAAAAAAAGATTCATCGGCAATTACGATGCATTTACTCAATAAAACTGCTGACAAATATTTTTACGTACTTGGAACAGGCGCAACACGCTCGTGTCGTTTTTATGCCAGAAATACGAGAAATGTCCGTAGCCGCTTAAGAACAAGTAGGCGGACACTAAAACTCGAATATTCATGTAAATTGGAAGAACCTACAAAAAAAAAAAATCGATAAATTTCAAATATTTTTGCGTCACGTGATGTTTTATACTGTACTTGACTAGCACCAGTCATGTGATATATCAAAATGACCAATTGCATCCAACCTTTCCATTCGTTCGTTTGGTCACGATGGAGTACTTTTGTCTAAATAAAAATAAAAAATAAAAAATAATTATAAAAAATAAAAAATAGTTAGGAAAAATATAAAATAATTATAAAAAACGTCGAAAAACGTCGAAAAATGTCGTACAAGTTGAGTTTCTTCGGTGAAAAACAATCCCAGTGCAAAAACGTACGCAAACGGCAAGAAAAAATTTAAGTGCGTGTAATATTTGTTTTCTTTCATAAAAAAATTTGTTCTGGAAAAATAATTCGATTTGTGAATAGCAATTAAACGACACGAATGTGCGTGTATCGATATACCTGTCGCACAGGAAGAAATATCCCATGATTATTCCCAGTCTTGCTAAAGATGTCGACAATTCGTACCACGATTTAGTTTCGGTCGACGGATTATTCACGCAGTTCACTACAATTTAACAATTTCGTGTTAATTTTTATTTTTTCTTGTTAAAAATTTGGGTAATCACCGGTTTGTGACCTTCTGGCACTCTTTTTCCGTTTTCGTTTGTGAAGTATCATTATGAATGCGACTAAAACACTAGAAAAAAGTTGAGTTATTGAAAAGCGATGGAAATTATTCTTTAAAAAATGATTTCCGAGTGAAAATTTACTATTTTGCACGTGAAAATGCATTTTTCAGATCAGAAAACTTCATTTTTAAACTTAAAAATTCATTTTTCCGAAGCGAATAACAAGATTTACACATGAAAAAAATTAATTCCGACTGAAAATTTGTTTTTAAAGTCGGAAAACTCCATTTTCAAACGTAAAAATTCATTTTTCCGAAGAGAATAACAAGATTTACACAGGAAAAAATAAATTCCGAGTGAAAATTTTCACTTTTGCACGTGAAAATGCATTTTTCTGATCGGAAAACTTCATTTTTAGACTTAAAAATTCATTTTTCCGAAGAGAATAACAAGATTTACAGAGGAAAAAATAATTTCCGACCGAAAATTTGTTTTTAAAGTCGGAAAACTTCATTTTTAAACGTAAAAATTCATTTTTCGGAAACGAATAACAAGATTTACACAGGAAAAAATAAATTTCAATTGAAAATTTGCACTTTTGCACGTGAAAATGCATTTTTCAGGTCGGAAAACTCCATTATCAAACGTAAAAATTCATTTTACAGGTTAATACATGGTCTAAAATGCATTTTTTAAAGCAAAAACTGACAACGTACAATATTCCCAACGACGACAGTGAAATAATCTGAAGCGTCGTGATGGGTTCGGCACGACTGCAACAAGTCCCGTCATTGTAATTCATCGGATCATTGCAATACAAATTCAGCAAGATCTGCGTGTCCTAAAATAAATAAATAAATAAGTAAATAAGTATAAAACCAAAAAAAATGGTCGCATTTCCATCTCCAAATCCGAACCGAGTTAAGCGCAATTTTTCCACTATGCAGTCCATCTTCGCTGTCCAAATTGTACCCTTGTGACACCAACCGAGACGAACTCCAAATGTGTACCGAACTATCCTTCCTAATAAAATACAAAAAAATATTTAAAAATCAAAAAAAAAAAAAAAAAAAAACCAAAAAACCCAAAAAAACCAAACAAAAAACCCAAAAAAAACCAAAAAAACCCAAAAAAAACCCAAAAAAACCAAAAAAAAACAGAGTAAACCAGAAAACCCCCCCAAAAAAAAAAAAAAAACTAACAAAAACAACAAAAAAAAAAAACAAATATCCACAAAAAAAACTTTTAAAAAATCCAAAAAAAAACAAAAACTAAAAAAAATCCAAAATAACTCAAAAAATCCAAGAAAACCAAACAAACCTTTATAAATCCCTCAAAAAAACTTTAAAAAAAAAACTTATAATCCCAAAAGTAATTTTTAAAAACTCCTAACACAACAAAAACATACAAAACTAAGCAAAATATATTTTCGAAACCCCAAAACCCCCAAAAAAACCCAAAAACCAAATAAATCTCACAATGCATCCATGGCAACTTTGTTATAGAGATCGATCAATTCATTAGTGATAAGTTGCTGCTTCTTTTCCATTCTGTCAGGAATAACTGGATCTTGGAGCATGAAAAGCACTTTCGTTTTCGGCTGCATGTGATTAATCGGATGAATCAAACGCACTAGTCCATCACGATAAGCCTCTAGCGCCTCTAAACTGCCGTTCGTCGTCTTTATTGACCACGTGGCGCTGCCCATAACCACCAAACTAGGTCTCTGATCCAAAGACAGCTTCAACCACGAGTCGCAGATGTCCAACATGCTTTGATTCACCATCGGTTTCCAAAAAAACTCCTAAAAAAATTTAAAAAAATTAAATTTACTCGAAAAACGCCAAAAAAAATCGCATTTAACACCAAAAACTGTCGCAATAAATCGAATTAAACGGCAAAAACTGTCAAAATTAATCAAATTTTCGCGTAAAACGGCAAAAAATGCAAATTTAAAGCCAAAAATTATCAAAAACATCGAATTGAAAGGCAAAAACGATCAAAAACATCGAATTGAAAGCCAAAAACATCAAATTTAACCCCCAGAACAATCAAAAACATCAAATTTAATGCTAAAAACAGTCAAAATTAATCAAATTTCCGCGAAAAACGCGAAAAAATTCGAATTTAACGCCAAAAATAATCAAAAACATCGAATTGAAAGCCAAAAACATCAAATTTAACCCCAAAAACGATCAAAATCATCAAATTTAATGCTAAAAACAGTCAAAATTAATCAAATTTCCGCGAAAACGCCAAAAAATTCAAATTTAACGCCAAAAATAATCAAAAACATCGAATTGAAAGCCAAAAACAATCAAAGAAATCAAATTTAACGCCAAAAACAATCAAAAACATCAAATTTAACGCCAAAAACGATCAAAAACATCGAATTTAACGCCAAAAACATCAAATTTACACCAAAAACGATCAAAATAATCAAATTTAACGCGAAAAACGCTGAAAAATCGACGAACCACTGTGAGTTTCAGTTGGTCATCGGTGTACTTCAAATCGGAATGCTTATTAGCTTTGTTTTCTTTAGGATTTGGGTTCAAATGACGCACTAAAGTGAGATAAAGTTCTCTGATTCTCGAATCGCCGACGAAAACGATGTGGTTTCGACCTCCCAAGTAGTCAATATAACGGAAACACATCCGGGAGTCCCTAAAACGACAAAAACAGCTCAAATTGATTGATTTCTTGCGAAATTTCACGCACATTTCGTTGTAGGTGTGCATCATGCAGCCATAAGGCTGCCAAACGTGATATCCCTGGAAACGGCCGTCGCTTAACAACCACTTGCACGAGTCGATTCCTGTGTGGACGAAATTATAAAATGGAAATTAATTGCACAAATTTAATTAAAGTTTTGTTTTATACGAATAAATACCGTAAACTAAGTGGATTATGGCGTGGTACACAATAAAACCGACCACAAGCGTAACAGCGATCACTTTGGCGTTTTTCGCGTTGATGTGCTGGAGAACTTCGGACGGCACGTTTTGTCTACTCATATCTTGGTCCGACATTTTCTCTCTTTACCTTGCATGTGAGTTTATCAGCTCATGGTGGGACATACTATCTTTGTCTAGCGCCATTTTGGATTGGCGTTATAAGGCGGTGGCGACATCTAACGAATAAATATTCACTTTCGTTTTCTAATTAATTATTATTATTATTATTTTATTATTATATTGTTTTTTTAAAAAAAATTTAACATCAAATACATTTTTTATTTTTTTAACGGTCATGTTTTTTAAAATTGTGTTAGTTTATGTACACAATAATGGCCGCCATCTGTTATCAATTACAAAATTTTTGTTTTGTTTTAATTTCGTTAAATAAAAACAAATTTTCATGCTTATTTTCCGTTTATTAGATTAAAATTTTAAGTTTCCATTAACGCACAAAACAATAACAATTAAACGAAGCAATCCACGAATTCCCAACACCTGTAAATGAAAACGAAACACATTTCTCTAAAATCAATTTTGCTCACAAAATCAACCAATGCGGAGCGAGCTTACAAAGCAATTCGACCTAACCGACCAATCGCGCGCCTTGACTCATCTATTACTAAAACGTAGCCGGTGGAGTTCATTGAACCCTTGTTGTACTCTCTCTCAGCTGTGAGGGAAAGCAAACCTGACGCCATGGTGTTTGAGTGAGTCTCCTAGCCCTCATCACCCCCTCTAAACTGGACTTGCAGGTCCATCTTTCAAGTGTCTTGACTGTGGCGGGCCCTGGAGTAAGCGCAGGGCGAGCACACAGTGTTGGAAGCGTTGTATAGCTCCGCCTGTACCGGTGGCCTACTTTCGCCGGCTGACCGTGAACTCCGCTACTCTTTCGCACGCAGCCAACATGCAGAGTTTCGACGTCTCAAGCACCACCGGACCCGAATTATCGACCAAAAACAAAGCCAAACATAAGGAAAGAAGACCAGATGGTCTAGGTAAGTCGACATGCAGAAATCGGTGAAAAATTAAAGAAAAAATATGTCAAAAAATAGGAAAAAATATGAAAAAATTACGAAAAATCGAGAAAAAAATTGGAAAAAAAATTAAATAAATATAGAAAATTATTATATGATATAAAATATAATTATATTATATTTATTTGAGTCTTTTATAATTTTTTTTTTCATTTTTTAAAAATTTTTTAATGAAAAAATCACGATAAAATCACGAAAAAACGTGAAAACATCAGGAAAAATTATATAAAATAATTATATACGATATTATATAATTATATTACATTTATTTATAGCTTTTATAATTTTTTTTAAAAATTTTTAAAAAAATTTTTAATGAAAAAAATTAGGAAAAATGTGAAAAAACGTGAAAAAAATCAGGAAAAAATTAGAAAAAGATTGTATAAAATAATTATATTTGATATTACATAATCATATGTCACATATTATATTTATTTGCGTTTTTTCTAATTTTTTTCTTCCAATTTTTACAAATTTTTTTTTATTTTTTATTTTTTTTTTTGCTTTTGAATTTGTTTTTGTGTTTTGGAAATTAAAGAAAATGTAAAAACAAAATGGTTGATGAGCAGGGAAGGGCTGGTTCAACGTAATTTGACGTCTTTTTTTATTTTTATGTCCGGAGCAAGGCCAATTGATGCTCGATGAGGCAATGTAGGCCAAGGCCAAAATAACTTTTATAACTAAAATAAAAAAAAAATAAAAAAACCATATATAAATAACACATATATATATAATTATTTTTTATACGCACGAATCCGATCGATTTCGCATTTTCCACCGACAAAACACGTAAACTAACCCACAATTTTAAAACAAAACAACACATTCCAAC
Organism: Strigamia crassipes; assembly: GCA_034683725.1. Lineage (NCBI taxonomy): Eukaryota > Metazoa > Arthropoda > Chilopoda > Geophilomorpha > Linotaeniidae > Strigamia > Strigamia crassipes. The sequence goes on along the minus strand of JAQFXT010001012.1, from coordinate 6,675 downwards.
CGCCATCCATTTTCCCCCAAAACAAACATGGCGGCACCAAGGCGTAAATAATAAATGAAGAAAAGCACAATCCATCTCCGCGATATTTTTCTATTTTAAATTTTATTCCCGACTCGATCCTGTTCCTCAAAGAGAGGGGGCCCTCCCTCGAAGCCAGTCGTCTGATGCCCCACCACCCCAGTCCCCCCCTGAGACCCTGTTGCCCTAGTGAACAAGCCTTTCCCTTCTATGCGGGTCAAGGGCAAGTGTCTGTGTTGATTTCCCCCTTCTTTTATCTATGGGGAGCGTGTTAGAACAACATTGGGTTTCAAAGGCGTAATGTAACATTTTTCATTTTTCCCACGTGCACTGCTAACCCACTGGGTGAAACACCTGGTTTTGCAATATAGAGTGAAGGCCAGGTGCATTCTCTCCATCAGAATCATACGAGTCGTATTTATTTTTTTACGCGTGTGAATCGAGACTTGCGTAGCCATTTGGCCCTGACCTTCATCCGGTCAACGCTAACTAGTGACGGGATGTAAAAGTTCGAATGGGAATTCAGTAAATAAAATGTGTATAAAAATCGATCATCAAATGTTTAATTTCGCGGTGTTCGGTTTATAATTTTTTTTTAAGACTTTGGGAAAATTAATTTTGGGGATGAAATGGAATTTTTAAATTTAGATCTGGGTTTTGTTCTTGGAATTCGCGAAATACGAATCGCGAGAATGGAATAAAGGAATTATGGTGTTTGTTTAAATATGACTTCCGTGTCGTTTATCGACGGGATTAGATACGAGCATTCTTTGCGTGATATTTATATTAAGAATTACAAACCGTGGAAATTTCATCGCGTATTAAATACTGATTTTTTATTTTTATTTTTTTAAATTAAAAATTAAAATTAAAAATGTTAAGTCTTGACATTACGCCTACAGAGGGGGGTAATAAAATGGCCGCCGTGTTTTCTTTGTTTGGTACTGTTTGAATAAGCAACTGGTTGATCTTTTTTTATTTTATATTTTATTGGTTTATTAGTGGCAGTTGAGGAATACAGGAACTATTAGACTATTGGAGATTTGGTATCAATACTAAAGGTCAAGGTTGCTGAATTAAAATTTGAAAAATAAACTGAAAAAAAAAAATGAAAACACAAACAAAAAAATTGAAACTGAAATAACTGATTAATTTGAGCCGTTTTATTTGGTTTTTGAGATTTGGAATGTGACAAACCAACTAAAATGGAGGTAGGCAAATCTAGGCATTATAACATTTGGTCTTTGGCACGTACCCCTTATCTCTAACCTTGACCCTGAGTCCCTGACAAGGGAAAATAAACGAATCATGGCGGACATTTTGTTGATAAAAATAAAAAATAATTTAAAAAAAATAAAAAATTTAAATTTTTTAAAATTTTTATTTTTTTTTTAGTAAATTATTTTTGGGGGTAATTTTTGGATTGGAGGGTTCATTGACATGTTTTAAGTGGGGAAAGTATGAAATGAGGTTGTTCTAGAAATCTCATTCTCATCCTTTCTTGTCGACCTAGAAAGATGAGCGACAAAGTGATTAAGATATTCAGAGCTTGAAAAGTGAAAATTAAAAGTATCACTTCCTTGTGGGTTAAAAGGGGGGAAAATCTAGGAAGAGAAATATTTTTTATTTTGCTTTTTCCATGTGTTTTTCTTTCTTTGTTTATTTAATGCAGTTGTGTAACACAATATATGTAATGTGTATATTTAGGATTGTTATGTTATGGTAACCTGGCTCAGGTTGTATAAGATATTTAGGTGTGGATGAGTTGATCACTTCTATTATAAGCTGAATTTTAGGTTGTTTTTTTTAATTTTGAAAATAGGATTTAGGCTTTTTTGGGATTAAAATTATTTTTTAAGGTGATTTAGGCTTTTTTAGGGGTTAAAGATTTTTTAAAGGTGATTTAGGCTTTTTTAGGATTAAAAAAGATTTTTTAAAGGTGATTTAGGCTTTTTAGAGTGAAAAATTATTAATTTTTAGATGATTTAGGCTTTTTTAGGGTTAAAAAAGATTTTTTAAAGGTGATTTAGGCTTTTTTAGGATTAAAAAAGAATTTTTAAAGGTGATTTAGGCTTTTTAGGGTGAAAAATTATTCTTTTTTAGGTGATTTAGGCTCATTTTAGTTAAATTTATTTACTTTTAGGTGATTTAGGCTTTTTAGGATGAAAAATTATTATTTTTTAGGTGATTTAGGCTTTTTAGGGTGAAAAATTATTCTTTTTTAGGTGATTTAGGCTTTTTAGGGTGAAAAATTATTAATTTTTAGGTGATTTAGGCTTTTTTATAGATTTAGGCTTTTTTTAGGGTTAAAATAATTATTTCTGAAGGATTTAGGTTTATTTTAAGATTAAAAATATTGTTCTAAAGGGGATTTAGGCTTATTTTGTGGTTAAATTAATATTTTTAATGTGATTTTAGGCTTTTTTTAGGGTCAAAATGAATATTTTGTGTGGTGTTTGACTCGATTTAGGGTTAAAATGTGGTTTAAACGTTGAAATAGGGTGAAAAAAATGTGGTTAAAACGGAATGAGGCTTATTTCAGGGTGTGCATTTGTTTTGTTGTGGATAATATTTCCGGGGAGATCAACGACCAGTAACCAGCTTAGGAAAGGAATGCGTACTTTAAAATGGGGCACTAGGTGACTCGTTATGGATGACAAAATATTGTTCCGAAATCCGAATGGTACGTGCGTTAGGCCTATCTATGAGTATTCTATAGAGTTAAGGTTATTTCTATTTCCCCTTCGTTTTAATTTTTTTTTTTTTTTTTAATTTTTAATTAAAAAAAAAAAAAAAAAAATTTGTTTTTCTTGTAATATCACGTGGGAATTATCGAAATAGTTTTTATTTAATTAGGAAGTTGGTCGGATTCTAATTTTAAAGTTAGGCGAATCGGGCATCATCCATGACTCGTCCGTTTTACGAAGAAAGACGCTAAACGGGAAGAATTATTCACAGAACCTAAACCAACAACGCAAGTTGAGTTCCCAGAAAACTCCGTTTGACATTTCAAGGTCAAACTCGATGAGGATGGCGGAGCAAAGCGGAGCAATGCTAAACCAAAGGTGATAACGCGACATCCGAAAAAAAAATCAAAAAAAAATCGAAAAAAAATCGAAAAAAATTAAATTTTTTTAAATTTTTTTTATTTTTAATAATAAAATATATTTCTAGACTTATTTTAAATTTTTTTAAATTTTTATTTCAATTTTTGAGACGCAAAAAGTCGTTTTTTCGTTGTGGCGCAGTTTCCCAAAATAGTGTCAGTTTGTCATAAATACCGATCCCAGAATGCCTCGCGTCGCTGGCAGGTTGTTGCCAAGCTGTCAAGGTCAAGGTAGTTGGGGGTGAGGGAGGTGGGGGGGGGGGGTTTCACAACAACACTTCCCCTCGCCGTCCCCGATGACCCCCAAACCCATATCCCCCCCACTAACACCCCTCTGATCGTTTTCCATGAAAAAAAAGCCAACAAAAGCGCAAAAAGGGGCCGAGGGGGGCCAGGGGGGGCAAGTGAGACTTAACTACTCATTTTTAGCTGCTCAAGGCGCCATTTTGAATGGGATAGGTCGTTTGGGGGCTGCGAATTTGCGACGCGCAGTGATGAAATCGATTAAACGACCCTTAATCGCAGCTATTTTGGGCCGACCTCGACCGTGAAAACATAACAAAGAGATGTGTTTCAAGATTAGTTTCAAGATTTGGGGAACGCGCGCGTTTCTTGTTTATTTTTTGGATTTTTTTATAAAAAATTTCATAACTTGTTGTTCCACGTGCTCGACCTTGGACGCTCGCGATAAGGATGAGCAGCGGGAAGGAGGAAAATGACGAATTTTAATTTTGATTTATTTATTTATTTTTAATTAAATGGGTTTTTGGGGGTTTTGGGGGTCGGGAAGGAGGAATTTAATTTTTTTTTTTTTTTTTTTTTTTTTTTTGGGGGGGTGTGAGAAAATTCGATTTTTGATGGTTGGATTCCGGATTTGCTATTTTTAGTCGATGGGTTACGTAATTTTATTTTATTTTTTATTTTATTTTATTTTTTTGGTTTGATGTATCGTATCTGTGTTTATGCATCACCTGAAACGGCACGTGACGTTGCGCGGGTGTTTTTCGCCGACCCTGACCTCATTTCGACATGAAACGATTTAAATTGTCATTCGAGTTGATGTACGACGTGGGATTTGTTAAAAATAGGTGAAATTTGAGTATAAAACGATTTTTTTTTATTTTTTATTTTAACGAGATTCGAGACTACGGAAAAATGAATTCTGCATGCCGCATCGAGCGCTGCGTGCTCGGCCGACACGAAGCAATTTTCCCGTACTCTCGATTTGCCCTCATTTAGCACACAAAAAAACGATTTAATCACGGATTTCTCATAAAAACATAACACAACTTGAATTCTATAACCAATTTAAACGATTTTTATTAATTCTAATCATTTATTTATTAAACAATTAAAAAAAATTAAAAAAAAATCGTATTACAATGGTTTGGCCTGTTTGAACTATAACTCGCAGGTTAACACACGAGGGGTAAAAATAGTGACTTGGCGAGCGAACCTGTTTGCAGAAAAGGGGCTTCACCTTCATCCCTTAACCCCCATAACCCACCAGCCAACTTTTCTTTACAATTTTGATTTTCCCATGGGAAGATCGAAAAACACTTTTTTACACCCATGAGCCCCCATTTTATTAGGCCCGATTTAGGCCTGGTTTCGAAAATTGAAGTAATTTTTTTTTTTTTCGAAATATGGGTCAAAGGGAAAGTGGAAAGTGGAAAAATTTAAAAATTGAGAAATAAAAACGTTTATTTCTATGGAAATTAAGAAAGAAAAGCGAGAATAACGAGTGGCGGGCCCCTCTCGCGGCCGATTTGGTAAACTGTGACGCGAGGGCATTTACCTAAGCACCTTATTTTCTCTCGACACACTTTTCAGTCACCGGAGCAATGAACTAGCCTCGTGCACATATCTACGTCCTCGTTTCACTTTCACTTGTCCCTCGCCTACGTTTGAATTCGAAACGTTACAATTTTTTTTTTCTTCTTGTATATCCCGTTTGGAGAGATAATGGCCGCCGCTGTTGATGCGATAACGAATCGCCTATTCCGATTGGGGGAAAAAATAAATTTCGTAAAATTTGGGGGATTTTGACGATAAAATTGAAAATAAAAATAAAAATAATTATTTTTATTGTTGTTTTTAATATTTTAGGATTTTGATTTTTTTGAACGATTTTTAAGTTGTTTCATCAGGATCGCATTGAAATTCAATGGCGGTCGTCGTGAAAAATTCCGTTTGGGGGAAAATAAATTTTCGAATGATCCAAATTGGTGAATTTTGACGTTAAAATAAAAATAAAAATAATTATTTTTAATTTTTAGGATTTTAATTTTGATTTTTTTTTTTTTTTGGGTGATTTTCAAGTTGTGTCATCAGGATCGCATTGAAATTCAATGGCGGTGGTTAAAAATTCGATTTTTGTTGTTTTCAAGTGGAATTTATTGGAAAAAAAGAATTGATTTTAATGATTATGAGCCTCAGGTGGTGTTAGGCCATTACTTTCACTCGTTTCACCCTTGGTCAACTCATTGAGGTCACCTGTTTTCGTTTTCAGTTGAGTTAATGAACTTAGTGCAGCAGCCTCTACCTAAGGTGGCCATGTTGGATTTTGTTACGTGCTGGATGAAGGGGGTGGGATATGGTGGGTGGGGAATGTGGGGGAAATCAATAATAATTTTTTAAAAATGGATGTGGAAATAAATGTGGAAATAAAAGTAGCTTGGGTTGAGGGTAGGCATTTGTGACCTACAAAATCGTTGGGGCAATGACCAGGCAGTTTGCTCCCATTTGGGATTTCACTCGGTTAATTTTGTTTCCATTTTTTTTTTTTTTAATTTTTTTTTTAAATTTTATTTTATTGGGAAATTTTATGGGATTTTGTGGGGTTTTGGGTTTGTTGGGAATTTGTTGTTGTTATTGCTGGTTGTGGGTTGTGGAGGAGAATTTGGTAGAGAGAGTTTTAATGTGTGTCATGGAAAGTCATGACATTCTTTTTGCATAGGTCATGATATGGATTTAAAGTGCTGGTTATATTCAATTTTTTTTTTTTTGTGGAATAATTGTGGGATTTTAGAAATTGGTGGATTTTGAAATATTTTTGAGTTTTTAAGGAAATTTTAGGTTTTGAAAATTTTATTAAATTTTTAATGGTTTTATTGAATTTTTATGGTTTTATTGAATTTTTAAAGGTTTCATTGAATTTTTAAAGGTTTTATTGAATTTATTGGAGATTTTATTAAATTATTGAACTTTTCATTAAATTATTAAACTTTTCATGAAATTATTGAACTTTTCATGAAATTATTGAACTTTTCATGAAATTATTGAACTTTTCATGAAATTATTGAACTTTTCACGAAATTATTGAACTTTTCATGAAATTATTGAACTTTTCACGAAATTATTGAACTTTTCACGAAATTATAGAACTTTTCATGAAATTATTGAACTTTTCATGAAATTATTGAACTTTTTACGAAATTATTGAACTTTTCATGAAATTATTGAACTTTTCACGAAATTATTGAACTTTTCATGAAATTATTGAACTTTTCATGAAATTATTGAACTTTTCATGAAATTATTGAACTTTT
>JAQFXT010001011.1:0-22056 GCA_034683725.1 Strigamia crassipes | reverse complement strand
TATTTGTGGTGACTCAGGATGACATCACCATGTGTGTAGATTTATTCTGTATTTATATATTGTGCACTTGTTTTTTTAGTGTATGTGAGATTTGTTCTTGATGTAACTGGTTGAAAAAGTACGACGATTCGCAATGTATTGTGAAGCAGTCATGTATTCATAGATTTAGATGGCCAAATGGTTCCTTGTATTAATGTAAAGCAGTAAGACACTGCTATTACTTGTGAACAGAGGAAATAAAGAGAACAACAGCTTTATTAGTGAGTGATTTACGAATTTGGACTCGTTTTTCTTTTCCGCTCACATGCACGCACAAATAAGCAGTAAGCCTAGTAGTTTTTGGACACAATAATTTTGTCACCTGTCCACCTGAAGACTTTCAGATGCCTCGTAACAGCGACGCACGGCACACGTCTGTAGACACATTTACCGTTAGGTTGGTTACACTATACTTGCGTGCGGACCATGTGATCGCTCATGAAGGCTGTGACTCTGATGTACAGTGGTCACTGGGCGTCACCATGGTGAACAGGGAGTTTGTCCTGGTTGGCTTGGGCAGGATTGCCCCATGGCTGCTGCTCACATCGAACCTCTCAGTTCAAGCTGCAGGGACTCTCGCCTTCTCCTCTGCACAATTCAGCCCTTCACTCCCGTCTTCGAGCAAACCATTCCCACTGTGGGGTAGGATCAGTGATCTATGGCACGCCTAGGCACACCAGGTGGTCACATGTTCCTTATGATTTGTTCTTTTATGTTCCGTACGACTTGTTCTTTTATGTTCCTTACGATTTGTTCTCTTACGATTAATAATTATGTAAGTATTTGTTTTTTTTTTAAAACAAGTAATTGGTTCTGTTGTTGACATTATGGTTTTCCTACATGGAGAATAAGGGTTGTTCACACTAGAATTACGCGTGTAGCAATGTCTTCTTAATTTTAAAAAAGGTACTAAACATGTTCTAAAAGTTATTAATAACCAATAAAAACACCCAGCAGGAGTTAATTGTTGTAGTCGTTAATCATTAGCATTGCTAAGATCCAGCAATCATTAGTAACATTTTTTAATGTGTTTTAGTATCACTTTATCAACACTAAGAAACATCCATGTGATAACAATTTACATGATTGCTTACGCCTTTGTCTCGTGAAAGAAATGAGCTGCAAGTAAGTGTTTTATTTCAACTCTTTAACTAAACTTATGTGAAAGTACAAAGTTTTGTCTGTGTGTAAACAACCAATCAGCACATTTCTAAAATGTTCTTTCACTGACTGTTAAAAAAGAAAAAATTACAGTTAAACTTCAATAAAAGTTCATACTAGATACCCATTTTATGAAGCGAGAAATATGCCAGAATGCACTAAAGACAACACTGACGAACAGCGCCATAATGTATCCAAGTTTTTAAGGGACACCAATATAATTACGCACTGTAAATGCCAAAATTTATGTGACATAACGAGTCTAAGCCGAACATACGATCTAATACCTTATGGTAAAACAGTAATAGAAGTTTATGTCGTCAATAATTATGTTCGAACTTTAGTCGAACACTTTTCCTACGATATCATCACTTTGTTATGCGACATTGGAGGAAACATTGGCCTCTATTTTGGCCTGTCTTGTTTGATGCTTGTTGAAATAGTTCTTCACTTATGCCAAATACCCATCAGCAAAACAACAACAGCAAAAACCAAGTTAAATAGTACAATTCAAATCACACTAGAAGAAATGAAAAATACAAAACAACAATCATTCGTTAAAAAATTAATGAAAAATATTATCACACTATTTTTATTCCTGATATCAGTGTATTACATTTACAATTTGATTGAAACTTTCTTTAAATATCCACTCTCGACAACCGTTAACCTCGTTCGAGACGACTTTATTCATTTTCCACTCATTATTGCTTGTGGAGATAATTCAAAAATATCAAGCGCTAAATGGGAATTAATCAAGATACTCAACACAACTGATTGTGATCATTTAAAACTGTTCGATTTAATCCATCAATCAACCATATTTGCTAACAATCTACTGAAACTGTGGAATGCATCCTCTAATATTGATGGCTATGACCAATGGCGGAAAAATATGTTTGGGGTAAAAAAATAAAATATTAAACCATCCGTGCAAATGTATATAAATTTAGCAAACTTATATAGGCAGGGGGAAAACATTTTGTTGACATGGCGTCTGGAAATTTATCATTTATGCCGACAGCATTTGGAATGTGCCCAGCATTTAAAAAAGGTAGCAAAACACCAAGTAGAAGCTATTTTATTCTATTACTTAATTATCTTTAATAGTTGACCTACCGTTTTCCGAGAGGAGAAACATGCTAGTTATCCCTTATCCGCGTCTTAAAAAGTGTAGTCTCAACCAACCAGTGAGATAAATGTTTTGAACCTTCTCATTGCACCAGATATTTCTTTAACTTGCTTTGTACATTCTAGCACTTCGTACTGCCACAAAATCAATTTTTTCATCCAAAACATCTTTTTAACATACCAAACATCGGCGGTAATCGCATTGGCATAGCCCGCCAAACGGTAATTTCAGATAATGATAATGTCACTGTTAATTAACAGGTTTATCTTTCCAGTTTGTTCGAATCAATACTCCGACAAGTCCTTGCAAACCAAATGAGACAGTTTTAGACTGTGAAGAAAATTGTTACAAAAATAAACTGAAACAACAAATTTTCAATTGCCGGTAATCAATGTATCTTGAATTCTTTATATTTTTTTCAGATAACTATTTTCTTCTTACTAGATTGCCATTTATGAATGATAGTAAACTACCACTTTGCTTGTCTCGAGACACAGCCAAAACAACTTATGAAACATATTTGAAAACTCAATTCCAGACAAACCCCCGGAGAGACTGTTCCTGCTTAACATCCTGTGAAGAAACCATATTCATTCCTACAATAACACAAAGCTTCACCGACAAATATCATAGTCACGTTATATACAGCATTGAAAAGAACATCCGAGAAATAATTGAACAACAGAGAGCAATTACCATCGTAAAATTATTGTGCAACATTGGATCTATAATTGGTATTCTAACTGGCCTCTCGTTGTTTTCTACTGTGGAATATTTCATTTAACCACTATAATCCCCCCAGCAGGTAGCTAGCGGTAAGGGAGTTAGCAACAGCTTTTCCTATTACGAAATGAGGTACTTGGCACCAACACTTGAAATACAGTAAATTCGTATTACACTATTACAATTGAGATTACTTGTTTGTAAACATAAAATATCTACTACACACATCACACAATTAACATTCTACAGCACTATTTAGAGTAAACACTTGTAACTTGATTTCTAATTTATTCTGTATTATCACAACTGTGTATTACAATAGGTGATTTTCAAATAGAGCTTGTCACAAATTTTAAAACATTGCTTGCATTTAAACTTAAAAGCAAAAAAATGCTGTTTTTAACGTGTATTTAAAATTTGCTGGTGTTTTTGTATTTCTTTGTCAGTATGCCATATACCATGAACAAAAACACAACTAAGTGTAATTCTTCAAGGGTGGTCAAAGATGGGCGCAGATTGTATTACAAAATGTATTTATCAACCGATGTTGAAAAAGAATGTGCATGTCCACGACCGTGTCAAATATTAACTTACAAACTTAAATTTTACAATCTGTATTTACATGATTGATTACCACATTGCAAAATTTTATTTCTTCTTTTGTAAATGTACACAACTTTATGTATTTATGTATACTTGTTAGTATAGCATGTGGTATCGCGTGTCATTATTTGTGGTGTAATTAATATTTTGTATAATAACTGTTTTTTTGTTTTGTGTTATTTGAAAAGTTATATTGGAAGTTTCAATAAGTATTATCATGCCATCTATTATTGTTTTTCAGTATTACATATGTTTTCAAGTAGTTATATTATGTCTTACTTGTAATCACCTGGTTTAAGGTTATGTGGTTTAATACTCCGTTTCAAAGTAATAAACTTGAGGTCAGATCCCAGTTAGATCATGTTGGACCAACACTTCATCTTTAGTCTCTTCTTCATGTGATCCACCAACCACTGCTAAACTTGAAAGCTAACAAGGTTATGGGCCACTATAATGCTAGGTGGATAAAGAGCTATATCAGGTTTTTTAAATGTCAAAGGAGGAGAGAAACAGCTTAGGAAGGAGATACAGCTAAGACATAATTTTTGGACATTCCTAAGAAATTTGGAATCAAGCAATAAGTTTGGGTGTTGGAAATCAGCAGAAAGCAGGTCAGAAAGTTTTGGAACAGTTTTATTCATACTTTCATCTATTTCAAGGTCAAATGGAGACCAAGAATATTTCCAAGATTGCAGCGCTCATCTTATAAACTTCAAGGAGTTTTGGATGCAATTTTCGATATTTTTCTGTGCAGTTTTTAGAGGCCAGTGCATCTACGCGTGATGTACGGTTGCATGGAGTTCCTCAACTCCTTCCTAAGTTTACTGATCGCTGGTGACGCGATTGTGGATGGCCTGGCCAGCAAGTACGCTAAGATTTCTACTGCACCATGCATTAGGAACGCATGGTGCACACAACTGTGGTCTGCAGAACAAACACACAGAGCCAGAAGTTTCTGTGCATCGTGTTGGGTCAGTCGCGGACGCAACGAACAGATCCCAAGGATCTTACCGGTGCCAAGTCGCAGAGTCGACTCTCTGTAAGAAGTCGCGAAGACCCTGTGCAAGCAACTTCCAGTCCTTGCCGAGTCTCTGTGTCCAATTGGCTATAATCAAACCGCTGTTCTACCTATTGCTAGGGAGCTGCAGAAGAGACCGCATACCTGTTAGAAGTGACCGTGATGCGGTCACAATCTGACAAAATGCAATTTTCACGTCTCATGTAAGATCACATTCATAGTGGAGATCCAGTACGAGTCTCACATTGCCACGTTGGCATTGCCCAGACCACGTCCCACAATAATGTAATTGCCGATGCTAGTGGCTCCGTCGAAATTGAAAACTGTAACACACAGCCGCTAGTCGCTGTCGATGCGGGCGTCTGCCTGACCGGTTCTTGGGCTTAGTTTACAGAACTCGGCGCTGCCTACAATACAATTGGAGAGTGGCATCTCAAAATTCAGATTGGGCTGTAGTGCAAGTGTACTGAACTTTAGTGCCGGCATCGAGATACCCCCTTGCTTGTTGCACAAAGCAAGTTGTGCCTTGTAGTTTGTTTGTCTAAGGGCCAGTGCATTTATTGCACTAACCCCATCCTTGGTTCTGACCGCTAGTCATGCAATCACTGCCTTAAGAAAACATGAAGCACACAACCTGGATGCTCAAGTCCCTGTGGCCCGCAGAACATCGCGCGTATGGGAACTGCGTGCTTGGTTCAAAGCCCATGGACGTCTTGGACAAACTGACGTCCTTGGGATGTTCGCTGACCCCGTACACACAACTTCCGGTCTGGCCGCATCCCGTGTCTGATTGGTCAGAATTGGACCACAGCTCCACCTGTTGCTAGGAAGCCACAAAGAGGACTGCATACAGTTGGTGAGTGACCGCTCCACAGTCACATTCTCATGCCTTTCTTTTTACATTTGTCACAAATACACTAATTGAGATAAAGTTTAATACAATTTCAATTGTATAAAAACTATACACAATGACTAGAAATAAATAACTTATATTTAAATATATATTTAAATAAGAGATTAAATCTCTTCAGCACTGAAATATAATTCATACTGGAAAATTCATCTGGGTTTAGCCCATGTGTAATCATTGGTAGTGCCAACCACCATTATAGCATCAAAAGCTTCATCACGGTTGATAATAGGACCAAAAACATTCACTTGGAATACGAAAAGCAAAGCCTATAAAAATAAGTTTTTTTTTTTATATATCAACAAGATAGCAAATTAATATGAATACCTTTCTCGTGTTTTTTAGTGTAATTTCAATTGCTTTTCCACCACCAGGCACCAACTGATACAATTTGGCCTTCAACACAAAACTCTTTTATTTGTCATTTACATATCTATCTATAATAATTGCCCTGACTCAATTGAATCTCACCTTAGCAATTGTGTCGATTGTGTCCAGTGGAACAACTACAGTTTTACAATTTTCTGTCTTACTTTGTTGAAAACACAAGTGGCTGAAAAATACATCAATTAAAAAAAAAAATTTGCTTATTATTTAAAAAAAAAAAAAAAAAAAAAAAAAAACTGACTTGTTAGTTAAATACATCCTTCCAATTTTAAAGCCAAGTGAAAAATATTTTTCTTTGTTTACTAAAAAGCATCTTCTACCATTTTTCCAGGCTAAAAAAAGTCAATTAGACTAAAATTATAACCTTAGAATCAACTGTAGATGCATTCAAATGTTCTGTTTAAATTATTTTTTAGTGTTTTGTGAGCGTTTGGGCAACATATCACGGCCAGGGGAGAATCAGGAGATACTAACCACAACACACACCTAAAAAAAAATCATACAATGACAGCACTACATTCGGTTAAATTGCTTTATTGAATGGTTGTCTAGAGGTTAATGCTCCTAGAGTGTAGTTCCCATGCAGAGGCTGTGCGTACAGCCCCTTCAAAGTCAACCACTAACCACGGCGACCATTGGTCGCATGGTCAGTGAAGCCAATGTAAACTATGTTGCCTTGCTTGTAAAGGCAAGGCGCTTCGAGGACACTCAGGTCCCAGTAAATAAGAAACCTATCACACTCAAGTAAGTGTGTGGCCAAGATCGTGGAGCAGCCGTCAGAAGAACCACTCGCCACAATGGTCAAGCAAAGACTCCTCAACTGATTCCATGGGGTCGACTTCGTGTGCCCACATCCTTCTTGCCAAATCCTTCCGGTAACTGCAGCGCCATCTAATGGTGGTGGGCAGCAAGGGATGTGTGTCATTTTGACCAGTGATGGAGGGTCAAATCAGTCTAAATGTCAAATTTTACATGTTAAATTGTACATTTAGACTAGTTTAAAAAAGATAAACAAATTTAAATGACTGCTATAAACCATTAAAAAAAATTATTTAAACTTAGAATGCATCTAATGAGCGCAAATTTACCTGTCAACACAATTTCAGATACCGGTAATTGGAAAGTATCGTGAAATGAGGTTTCAAAAGTATTTAGAGATTGTGAGCTTCCAGCAGGAGTCGTAGCCAAACTAGAACTATTTTGTATGACTGAAATACTGCGGGACTGGAATATTATACAACAATATACATTTTTTTTCTTCTATCTCCAATAAAAATTTAAAAAAAAAATAAAAATTACTAATTTTTTTGTTTTCTTTATATCCTTTTTGATTTTCTTTATCTCCGTCTCGTATTGAGCATCAGTTTTTAATTGCGAAATATATTGCCAAACTACGTTGTACTTTTGATCGAAACGAGGAAAACGAGAAAAAGCATACTGTATAACGAATATGTATATACCTAACCCCAGAGCTGGCACATAAAACAACAAAATAAATAAAACCTTAGCAACATTGAAAAACTAAAAAATTTACCTGCCATCTTCACTAAGAAATAAATAGGAAACAAAAGCGCACCAATGAGTGCCATTCCAAACAAAATGACAACAGGATGGGTCAATTCTGGTTCTCTCCAGAGAAGTAAACTAAATTTTCAAATTAAAATAATAATAATAATAGTAGTAGTAATATCACAGTAGGGTAAAACATACTTTCTAATTTTTTCCAGGACATCTGCTCCCAAACCGGAATAATTCTAAAACCAAGCAAAAAATGACTATGTATTTCATACTTCCTCTAAACCAAATACAGTGGCACATTAGCACTCCCAGTTAGAAACTCCAAACCAAAAACTCAAAACTTTTCATTTATTTACAGTAATAACAAGCAATTTTTGTTTTTCCTTTAAAACAGCATTATAAGATTTAATTCATCCGACCCCATTTTGTATGTTGTACATGCAGGCCCGTTCCTACTATAGGTACACTACAGAAGTCAGAAATCAGAGTTCCGGGTTGAGGGGGCGGGAGTTTTAAACAAATTAAGGTTAAAACATTTATTTCTGTACATTTTGTGTAAAATAAAGACATTCTGAATTTACAAGTCGAGCTGAGTTGTTGTGTGGCCGTTTTAGCAGCATTTATTTCTAACTTGTAAACCAAATCTCAAGTGGAGTTTTTAAGAAGTTTACAGGCAATTGAATTTTTATACAATCAATTTATAACTTATAAATGACTTGAGCCACCTAGTCACATCGCGCCTACTACGACGTGCAATTTATAAGTAATACGTATAAAAATGCAATCTCCAAATCTCTATTGTCTTTTTTCACCTAAATTTATGTTTCATGATTATTGAGATAGGGGGCGCCAACATGACCAAAAACACACGAGCGCACAATACCCTAGGAACGAGCCTGTGCACGTGGGTCTCTAATAGTACGCTGACCAAATCTCGATTTTGCAGTTAGAGTACCCACATTCAATGAGAGCACTTACAATTGATAAAATGGAATTCAAAACAATATCCAAAATCTAAAGGAAGTGCAAACTGCAAATTAAATGTTATGTATGTTAGGTTTAATAACAGGTAAGGCACCCATCTAGCAAATGGGAGACCTTAACTCAGATGATAAAAACAGTGCTCCAATCCCAACAGCTGCTTTACAACCAAGATAATTAAGGACTGGAGAATACAGAAGCCTGAACATGCCACTACTCTCTTTTTCAAGCCATTTGCTATACATACCTGAGCTTTCCGAGCAACATTAATAATAATCGAAATTTGATCTTTCATGGTCAAATCTTTTTCAATTTCCTAATTTAACAAACAATTACTTTTTAAATGTCATTATTGTAGTTTTTAACTTACAGTGTTTGTACTGTTATTGATGTGTTCGACTTCATTTCCAAACGACCATCCTCTAAAAAAAAAATTATCCATCCTATCAATCCACCTCCATGTACTGTTCATGATATCTTGACGCCAAAATCAAACTGAAAAATCTGTCTGCGCAAACACAAATGTAAGAAATACACGAAATTTAACGGTCTAACTGTCGCTATTGTGTTGTGATTGTTCGGTAAGCTTGCATACGGGTCGAATCGGGTTGAACTATGCCAAACCCGAACCCAAACCGAAAATAATGCGGGTCCTAAATCCAAGATTTGACCCGACCCGCGAATACCCAAATCATACCCGACCGGCATGCAAGCTTATTATTTGGCTATAGATGCCATATGGTCAAGGAGACAGCCACGTGTCACTGGTCACAACTCACATGATAAATCTAATAACTAAACAAAGACTCACTATTTAATTAAGAATAATCTTTATTGCATTGATTATCTAGGGGCCATGGCACCTATTACAAGTTATCCTATTGCATAGGGTTCTCCAAATTCATCCTAGGTCATGGGATTGTGGACTGCATCGCAAGTGAGTACGAGGTCATTTCTATTGCGCTTTGCTTTAGTGAAGCATGGCGCACACAACTGGGACGCTCAGGTCCCTGTAGTCGACAGAACAAGCACACAGGACCGGAAATCGCCATGCATCGTGTCGGGTCTTTTTTGAACAAAGAAACTGACCACATAGGTCATGACCGTGACGAGTCGCAATACAGACTATTGTCCAGAAGACATGTAGACCCCGTGCACAAGACGTCCGGTTTTTGTCAGGTCCCTGTACCTCAATTGGCCAAAATCAAACTGCAGTTCCACCTATTGCTAGGGATCTGTGAAGGGGCCACAAACTGTAGGCCAGGTCACATTGTAAACAATTTTACATTTTTTGGGTTTCCATGTGCGACAGAATGTCATTTTGTGTTTGAATTTTGCATCAAGATACCAGGTTTGTTACTTACTTGTGTCGAAGATACGTAAAAAAAAAAGCAGAAATAATACTTAAAAAAAGTGTAGCCAGCAACCAGTCTTTATAAATAACAATCATGTAGATCTGCAATATACAAGATATATTTAATTATTTGGTATACGCTAACATAATTCAAGTTACCGCAAAAACCATAAATGATACGGCAGGATTTTGCCATCTTGTAATTGAGTTATATGACTTAATAAAGTCTTCTAAGACATCTACAAAATCTCCTATTTGCAAACGTAAAAGAATTGGTAAAATTTGTATTTAACTACAGATCTGCTAATTAAATTAAATTACTCGTGCCGTGCGGTAAATTAAAATGATCTTACCCATTCGAATTAAATTCTTTCTCACTCTGTCCAAAAAATATACAGTTAACGTTTACATTTGTAAGCGCAATAAATTTAAATGAAATGTACTTGAAAGGACTAAGTTGATCTCCTTCCGTATCAGGAATTTCTACTTCAGTTTTGACTTCTGAAAAATCATCTACCAATTCTTCATACTTCTTCGATAGCCAAATCTTCAATCGAAGAGACAAATGCCTTCGATGAAATCCTGCCAAGTAACCAAATCCAAAATTTTAATATTGAAGTAGTTAGTGGCTGTGTGGGCAGATATCTGTGGGTTCACACAATACAGCTTAACGAAGTGGTGTAAGGGATTGTATACGCTATAGATATGCATATAGCTTTGGCTTTATAACTTCAGCACAGTTACAGTGGACCAAAAGATTATCTATCCAGCCATCATTTTTTCAAATTTTATCTTATTTCTTGGAAAATAATGAATTCAAATTGAAGAATTCACATGGTTCCAACTTTGAGTGGTTTGTCAATATTTTTTTCTTCAAAATGTGTTTCAATAGTTATTTGTGTGCTTTGAAAGCTTAGTGATTTTATCATCAAATAAAAAAGTGTGTCACAGATCAACTCTCTAGACAAAGTTCGCACGCGGTGTAAAGCGCAACAGGTCTGCAAGTCGGCCAACGTTCACCAAAAGAGAACCTGGGACGAGGACGCCGGAACTCTCGAGCGCTGAGTCTTCGTGTCCAATGTATATTTATTTAGGATTTGGATTCTTGTCCTCAGCTAGGATGTCCCTCGCCAGGGTCCTCAGGTGTTGAGTCGAGCTGCAGGCGCAACAAATGAACGCTGGGGATTAGCGGGGATGATCGTGTCTGGCGTGTTGGGCTTGGTTCGGATGGAGCAGGCCGGATATCGGCATAGACAACGGCCAGAGGCCTGCAATTAGTTAGAATAGGCGTTGCCAAAAGCCTGCGTGTCAACCAGCGCTGCACTGCAGTTACCCAGGCCTAGCGCGTAGAAATGACTAGAAACCAGGAGTCAGGTGCGGATGAGTGACACCCCAGGTATCAAGTGATCTTTATTAAGCCATAGGTAAACAAAGTTGCCTCTGGCCACATGACCAGAGTGATAAACTAATAGCGACATGGGAGAGGTGAAAATTAGTACATGAAACAACAGCACTGATCTTATCTCAACAAGTGCGATGCAGATAACTCATGCGCAGACCTATGCACATGAATGCATCTGCATAAATTAGTGCGAGCGCACAAAAGTGACAGGTGTTTCATTGAATTCTGTAATGAATTAGTTCTAATTATTTTTATTGCAAAATATTTTGCAAATTCAAGATTACATCAGCTTATTTAGTACAAAGTTACCGCAATACCGTGATATTGTGAATACCGCAATTTTTTTACATTAAAATTCAAAAAAAAAAAATTGATAAAATTTAGCTAAAGAATGTTTAAATTGATTTTTATTAAAAAACAAAAATTAAAAATTAAAAAAAAATAAATAAAATTTTAAATATTCTTTAAAAATAACAAAATAATCTTTTTTAAGTTTTTCCTTATTTTTTTTTTTACTAAACTTCATCGATTTTTGTTGATTTTTTTGTATTTTAATATAAAAAATTGCGTTATTCATGGCATTGTGGTATTCATAGTATTTCTGTATTGCGGTATTTACTGTATTTGCAGTTTACTGTGTTCCAGTATTTTGAAAATACAAATAATGACCAACAACTATGTTTTAAAAAAATGTCGCATAGTCAGCCAACTAAAAAACAAGCAGCTTACCCTTCAACTGTAAAGTTGCCTCAGTCGATACAATATATGACAATCAATCATCAATCATCATCAATCAATTCGATTAATCGTAGGGTGTCTGTGTATGTGTTTGTTTGATGTCTATCTCCTTCGAAACCACCAGATGGATTTCGAATTCAAAAAATGCATTTGATCGCTCTCGGTGCCGAGACCGGTACTGGCGACTTATCACGATATGGTATAAACATCAAGATTTATATCAAATAAGAACAAAGACTGCAGCTTCCCTGCAATACTGCGAATATTGTTGAAACAATATTGGCGTTGCAGGGAAGCTATCCCAATATTTTATACGCGTTTCTTTGGGTGCAGCTTCCCTGCCATACCACAAATATTTTTATTGCGCTGTGACCTAATTTGCCAGAACAGGCAGATTATATTTACAAATGCAATTTTTTGCCACGACCTATAATCGAGGGCGACTTTGAGAACGTCAATTTCCACATAACGTTCGTCGTGTAAATGTTCCCATTTACGCCATGACAACGTTTTGTTTGATTGTCGTCACGACGTAATGTTAGGTGTTACGTCCTCTAACATTAAAAAAACCACTTTTAGGCAGACAACCTACAAGTTCAACTTCAAAATACAACTACAAATCGCCCTTTACTCAGTACAAGAAATAAAGAAAAAAGTGAAATTGTTAAATTTGGTAGTTTACCTGAGCTGCTTTGTGACATGTCTGCTTGATTCAGTAGTATATCTTCAGCAATATCGGAATCAGACGCGTTCATCTCAGCAGATAGGCCTTCAACATTTTCTCTTGAATTTGCTTTAGTTGTCAAATCTACCATTGATCTGCTTTTGCTGAAACGTCGTTGTGAACTACAATAAGAAGAAAAACATTGATTGAGCCCCACCACATGTTTACACATATTTAACTAAACTAAAACTTTTCGTTAACCTGTATAGGTTTTTGGTGTTTCTATAAGTAGAAAAAACAAAAGACAAGAAAATGCAAAACTACAAAAGATTATTTTGAGTGGTACAAGGTAACACTAGAGGCAGGACATTCAAATCCCTTAAATCTTGAAAAATTCAAGGGATTCGAAACTCGAATCTTTCGAATCCTTAGTCTGAGTGCCACACTGTTTTCAGTATGTCATCAAGCGGAATCTCGCGACCGTGGAATGATCACAGGCCAACATTCGTGGTCCCTTCTGCGGTTCCCTACCAAAAGATGGAGCAGCAGTCTGATTTGGGCCAATTAGACACAGGGACCCAGCAACAGCCGGAAGTAGCATGCACGGGGTCTGCACAGGGTGAAGAAGGCAGTCTGTGCTGCGACATGGCAAGGATAAGACCCCAGCGGTCTGTCTCCCAAGCCCGCACTTGACCCAACATGATGCACGGCCACCTCCGGCTCTGTGTGCCCGCCTTGCAAACCACAGGGTCCTGAGCGGCCCAATCAAGTGCGCTATGCATTCCTAACACGTGGCGCAATAGCAAATAACCTGGGCACCAGCAGTCAGGACTAAGGATGGAATTGAAGAACTCCATGCAAATGGACATCACACATAGGCGCACTAACCCCTAGACAACCGACATGAATAAAGAGCAATCTTCCATTTAAACAGTGCGTCTTGTGTTGTTTTTTTGTAGTTATCGTGTGTTGCAACCAGCGACACATGGTCGTCCCTTTGACCACCTAACGACCTTCCGAACTTTCTAATAATTAGACTGCCATGCTCTCAAAAGTATTCAAGAAAAGAAAATTTCCTTGAAGTCGTTAAATGTAAGTTAAATAATTTCAATATAAAAAAAAAATAATTTGTTGACATTAATCAACATCAATCAACATCAATCACTCTTAAAATTATAACCTATTAACCCATTATCTTATTTCTTTTCCTATTTTTCTTATTATTCTTA
Organism: Strigamia crassipes; assembly: GCA_034683725.1. Classification (NCBI taxonomy): domain Eukaryota; kingdom Metazoa; phylum Arthropoda; class Chilopoda; order Geophilomorpha; family Linotaeniidae; genus Strigamia; species Strigamia crassipes. The sequence goes on along the minus strand of JAQFXT010001011.1, from coordinate 8,197 downwards.
TATGAAACATTCGAAAGATTCGAGATATTCTGGAACCTTTTAGGATTCGGATTCAAATTCGAAAAAAATTAGGATTTGTCCAATCTCTAGAAAATTCCAGTTAAAATTCCTCCATTTTCACTCAATCAATAAATTACGGCCTAAGTTTTTCAATGCAAATCTGCTTTTTTGGTAGTGGGTGCATCACCTGCGAGAGTTAGACATGTTGGCGCTGGCATCCATCTTGACTCACTAAAACTGAAATTTGGTTTGCGGAAATAACCGGTCGAAGTTTATTGCAAAACTATAGCAAGGCAAGAGTCCACATTTATTAACTCAATCTTAAAAGTTCAATTTCCGGAAAATAACTAATCACGAGCGAAAAAGTACAATAATTTTAGAAATAAAATTGTAAAATCGAAGTTACCCGCGCACTCACAATCCACGAATCGAAAACATTTATCTTCGCTCTGCTCGTAGTCGTGATTTACACGACAGACTTTCACTTTATCACGTTTCACGTGTCCAAGTTCTGCATCTATAAAAACAATAAGTGCAAACGTTTAGTTAATTTATTTATAATAAAATAAATCAAATTTTCACTTCTGGCTAACCCAATTTTTCGATTTCCATAATCCGCTGCCGCCACCATCATCGACTGGTTTGTAATACATGTGCCACTGACACATTAGTATATGACTCAATATATTTATCTCAGTAGGTATTACCAGACTCTATAAACAACACATTCTAAAAATACCGCGCTTATATTTTTCATTTTTCCGCCTCGAATTTCAGTTTTGGTTTGGACTATAAACCGCGGATCACGTGACAAATAAATCGTAACTAAACGGTGCAGTTTAAATTGTCAGTAATTAAAATCAAACTGTTGCTTTATTATTACTGTTTTAATTAATCAATCATGTGTTATCAGTCAAAACATATCCATATCTACAATCTGAATTGTTAACCTTATAGACTGAAGGCTTTTTTGTATACTTTGTTCTTACATTGTATGGGCATAGACCTACCTCAAAAACAAGTTTGAATTTTGTGTAAAAATTGTGCTTAGGTCCAGGCCCGTTCCTACCATAGGGACACCGGTGCAAAACACACAGGCGCCACAGGTCAGGGGGCGCCAGGGGGCCGTGGCCACTTGATTTAGCCAAAATATGTGGTTTTTGGCAAAATTTGCATGGTTTTTGCCGAAATAGGCATGTTATTTGCCAAAATATGCATGCTTTTTGCTACAAAAGCACTTTTTTGTTTGGAAATACGTTTCTTTTTTAAAATGAATTTCATTTTTTGGTTTGAAAATGCATTTTATGAATGGTAATGTGTCTTTTTTTCACCTGATTTTATGTTTCATGCTTATTAGGGGAGAGGCATCAACACGACCAATAACACACGCAACTTGAAATTGTAATTAAGCAAAATCTACACAGTAAATTTTAGATCAAATTATTTTTCCCCATATTTTCATCATTCTAGGTTAGCTTTAAATAAAAAAAAAGTTATTGCAAAATAAACATTGTTCCCATATCACTAAATCTTATCTGTTTATCACACACCTTTAACCTGCTATTACGTAAATTCTACGCAGTAACTTTGGACCGTCAGAACGGTCCAAAGCAGGGGCCATGGACATGACCTGAGAAGTCAGGGGAAGTTTGTGCAAGACACGGCTATACACATATGCCCTCGTGGCCCCTGAACATGATTTTATGGTTTCGAACATCAAACTAAAACTGTCTTTTTAGCCTTTTGTAATTTAGCCTTACATCCGATATCGATATACCATTAGCCTTTTGTAGGTTAGCGCTACATACCATTAGCGTTACGTTAGTTAGCTCTATATACACATTCCCCATTTATTCGTATTTCAAGTTCCTGAAAAGACATGTCCCGCAAAAGAGGACACACAGTAACGCAACATTTTTAGAAATAGAAAAAGTGTACTGCAGTACATGGGTTGCCGTAAAATGAAAAGCGTTTGCAAACAAAACTGTACTTACCTGCATAAACAGAATTCTGCAATTGCAAATGGAATCTTGGTTTTCCGCACCAGACTAATTCCTTTGACTGAACACGCGCTGAATTCTATTAATGCTTTTTCACTTTTACTTTTCCTTGTATTGAACAGATTATATTGCTTTATTTAAAACAGATGGTTTTTTTGTTTCACAGTATCATTTTTAAAGCTGCGTGTATTTAGCAACAAGTTTTTGTTCGAATTGCAATTAAATTTGTTTTTTTAAATTCCATTTGGCAAATCATAATCAATTTTACATATAGCAACTTAATTTCTGCATAGTTTCAAACAAAATCGTTCAACAGCTGCTTCTAAATTAAACCATGTCTGCAATATTGGCTAAGTTATTTGGAAATAAAGTATATCGCAGTGTAAATTAAAAATAATTATTTCTTCATTAACTCCTCCTATATCTGTGCATACCATTAGCAGATTTATTTAAAAAAAATCATATGTTCATGTTGTAGTATAATAAAATAATAAAAATAAAAAGTGCCGGAAACTAGCCGGAAACGAACCAAATCGATTGGAAATAACGAGAAAAATCGATTCCCGTTGTCAGAATTTACATATCTGCTACGATAGAAGAGATATGGGCTAAAAACTGATTTTGCTCTTTGGAACAGTTTTGGTCAGTTTTGGTTTTTGGACTATAACTCTTCAACCATTGAAGATATGCAAATTCCGACACCGGAAATCGATTTTTTTCGTCATTGGAAATCGATTAGGCACGTTTCCGCCACTTTCTAGCTCTTTTTGCCCTTTGGCCAATTTTTGCAATGAAACTCTTTAATATTTTGTTCCAGCACAAATCACCACCATTGAATGGTTTGCATGGACTTCTTCCGGTGTCCTTGCAAAGTGAATCTGAAGAAGTTACTTTTCACAACAGTGTCACTGAAATAAATAGAAAATTATGAGAAATTTGTTACAAATCACAGAAATAAATAGAAAACCACCCTAAATTGTCAATAATTCACAAAAATAAATAAGAAATCACAAAAAATCATCTCAAATGCACTGGAATGTGCAGAAAATCATGCAAAACGAAACAAAAAAATCCCTGAATCAAAGAAAATTCCGTATACTAATTTCCCAATAATCTCGACACTTCCAACAACAAATGTTAAACGATTTTATAATCGACCTAACTCATTCCTGCAATTAGTTTTTGCATTTTTGTCACCAATACACCATAAAAAAACCAAAATTTGTTTCCTTCAGAAAACAACGCTAAATCAATCTACCGGAACATTAATACACAAAAAATACAAATACTTACACTTAGGTGTCCTGTGCTTTCATTTCGGTTATTCAATGTCAAATTAGTATTTCATACAATCATAGATTCACAATCACTGAAATTTCGATTTCCCACTTCATGTTTTTCAGTTTCGACGCTTGAAATCCACGTTTTCGTATTGAAACTTGCGCTAACATTCTTTTAAAATGTGAATTTAAACTAATCGAGAACTAAATACTACGACTTTATCGTAGCACCGTGATTTCTTAACTCAATCGTCTGTTTTCAATGTCGAAACACAATTTACCGTCCCATCAAATCCGGATTGATCGTCCGCCATTGTCCTCGTCCTCGTTCTCGTGAAATAGCTTCGCAGAATTTTCGATACCGTTTTTGTGTTCTCTTTTTTAGATGAAAATAATAAAAACAATAAACATAAAACTTATTTTAACATAACAGCAAAAACAATGTACATTACGGTTTAAGTTCCATGCTCGGAGTTGTCGGAATTTTACCAGAAGTACGAGTGGAAGAACAGAATCAGGTTGCATTATGGGATGAAGAACAGTGTGTCGTCATGGCTGGTACGCTACCACATTGGTGGATATTTTTAAGAACGCAATCTTTGTCTATCCACCACTGGAAAAATGCATTAAAATTAAATTAAATTTAAAAAAAAATTAAATTAAATTAAATGTGTTAGCAGTTTACAGACCTTTCTATTCAATTGACTCTGATGCAAACCGTTTGCTAGTTTATATTTTCAATATTGGGGGACTCCAAAAATTGCAGTGTTCACTTTTTGGATTTGAACGCAAAAACGAACCAAGTTCGCGACTGAAATAAAAATAAATTAATTTATTTTTATTTTAAATTAGCACAATTTACTTGTTACTTACCATGGTTAATTGAAAATATTTAATGGTTTATAATTTTGTGCAAAAATAAATCATATTTTGAAATAAAAATGCAAGAAATAAAAAATCGGCCATTTTGAAAAATGAACGTGAACGTTCATGAACTTGAATGTAGTTCACGTTTGAAAAAATTGAACTGAACGTAATTTTGAACGCGTTCAAATGGCTGAGAACGTGAACGTGAACGCGTTCACAATTTAGTGAACGAGTTGCAATGCTGAAAAATTGGATTATCAAGCTGGAATGGGATTATCAGTAGTAATTTACAAAAAAAACTGATAAAAATATGATCTTCCACATCCAAAAAGTGGCGAAAAACCAAAAAAATCTATTTGTTTTTGGGATAAAGAGTGAAAAAAATCATCCCAAATTTGATTACTTGCAGCAAAAAGTGACAAAAGTTAACTGAAACAACGAGAAAAACAGCTGCGAACTGCGAGCCACGAGGCTCTTTGGACTGATCTCTCTGACCCACAGAGAGGCTTTGATCTTTGCCTCGCATGACCTGGTCATCCCGTTTCAGATATCGCAGCCGCTGACAGACTTCGTGATCGGGCTCTACAAGAACGGAGTCGAAGGCAAGAAGTTGTCCAAGTTCGTCAAGCTTCATGTCGTAAAGGACGTGGTCACTTTTCTGGTCAATTTCCCCCAGGAGAGGCATTACGGGCTGGACATCTACACGAGGGATCTAGCCAACAAAGCGCCCGACACTGACAAGAAACAATTGATGACTCACTGTTGTAAATATCTTATCAACTCCTCCAAGAGGAATTGACGCCTAGTCCCCATCATCAGAAAAGTTTATTGTAATTTATTGATCACTTGGGCCAGGGAAAGTGTCTTTAATACATCGTTTAGATTGCACAATTATTTTTGGAGGATGCAGGATGGCTGTTGTTGGAGACCATTTTTAAAGATTTGCCGAAGGTTTATTGTTGCGAAGACCTGCCAGCAGTTTATTGTTGCAAAGACCTTCCAGCGGTTTATTGTTGCAAAGACCTGCCAGCGGTTTATTGTTGTAAAGACCTGCCAGTTGTTTATTGTCGCGAAGACCAGCCAGCAGTTTATTGTTGCGAAGGCCTGCCAGCAGTTTATTGTTGAGAAGGCCTGCCAGCAGTTTATTGTTGCGAAGGCCTGCCAGCAGTTTATTGTTGCAAAGGCCTGCCAGCAGTTTATTGTTGCAAAGGCCTGCCAGCAGTTTATTGTTGCGAAGGCCTGCCAGCAGTTTATTGTTGAGAAGGCTTGCCAGCAGTTTATTGTTGCAAAGGCCTGCCAGCAGTTTATTGTTGCGAAGGCCTGCCAGCAGTTTATTGTTGCAAAAGCCTGCCAGCAGTTTATTGTTGATGAAGACATCAACCACTGCCTTGTCTAGCAGGAATGTAGCGAAAGCTTCTTACTTGCCATATTCTTAATTTCTTGTTCAGAATCGTCAAAGAGTTTTCTTTGAGTTTTCTTAAGCAGTGTTTGGCTGGTACATGGTACTGTTCCGCGGGTATCGGTATATCTCGCGGTACATTTCACCAAGTGCCGAATAGCCAATCAGAAGAACGAATGTAGTACGTTCTCGCCAAGAACTTTAAAAAAAAAACTAACCTAGTACGTTCTCACAGAGAATGTAAACGAAAATCAAATGTATGTTCCCGCCACGTGGTCAAGGGGACAGCCACGAAACCAAGGATGACTACTCTAGAGTAGTCGTCCTTGACGAAACGCTGGTTGCAACTAAACCACACAAAGAAGGTGGGTTGTCTAGGGGCCAGTGCATCTATTGCATGGTGTTCCTTCTGCATGGGGTTCTCGAAACCCCATCCTACGTTCTGATCACTGGTCACGCGATCAGCGACCACGTGGCCAGCAAGTTCATTGGGATTTCTATTGCGGACCCGTACACATGATTTCCGGTTTGGCCATGTCTTCGTGTTGTATTGGCCAGAATCGGACCGCAGCTCCACCTATTGCTAGAGAGTCGGCGAGGGGACCGCGAACTATTAGCCAGTGGCCAACGGTCACAGTACTGTTAGACGTACTTTCCAGTTAAAATGGGAATCCAATAACATTTTTCTGATACTGATTCATATTACTAAATTTAATATGGCCTTTCCTTAAAACCAGAATGAATTTCTGGTATAAATAGAATTGACAATTCAATGTCTAAATTTAATCTCGGTGTTATCTAATAATAACTGAAATCATTAGGGCTTCCCTTCATTCACAAGTCAAGTTCAGTTCAAGTTCAAACCAATAACAAACATTTCTAGCATTTTTGCGTGCGTCTAAAACAACTCGAAAATGACTTCCAAAGGCCCACTAGACACAAATTTTGTAACGGTATTTCGATATGTGCTGGAACAGCAAAGGAAAGTGCCAGGAGCCACTGGTGAATTAACTCAGCTGCTCAGCGCCATTTTGACATGCATAAAAGCCGTGACAAATGCGGTAAGGAAAGCTGGAATAGCCAAATTGTAAGTACCAAATTCAATCAAAATTAATTAATTAACCAAATTTGTACCTCATCTGAGATGGAGGTAGCCTGTGTCATCTGACCCAAGGGTCAGATGACACGGGTCAGAGGGAAAGTAGCTTCCGCCATTTAAAAAAGATTTTTTTTTTTAAATTGTTTTGTTTCGAAGAAATTTTAAATTTTTAAAAAATTAATGAATTTCGTTGTTGTTTAAAAGCATAAAAAGTAATGTTAAAAAAAAAAAAAAAAACAGTTTCCGACATTTTAGGTGGTCAAGCCGCACCCACTTTTGTGGCCAATCACAAAACGGGAGAGGTGGCAGCACCTTCAACGCTTTGACACGTGTATTTATCCGTGATAGTTTGGAGAGTTTTATTTGCGCGACACAAATCGATTCGTAGAAAGCGAGCAAAAATGGCTCTCGATACGAATTGCATGACATTCAGTCGGTTTATGTTGGCAGCGGAACGAAAGTATTCAAACACGACCGGCGAATTCACCCAACTTATGAATTGTATTCTGACCGCAGTCAAAGCAATCGGATCCGCCGTCAGACGAGCCGGAATAGCCCAATTGTAATTATATTTATTATTAATATTCCCGGAAATGGCGAATTTAAAAAAATTATATATCAAAATGCCCAAAATTAATTTTTTAATTTTATTTTTATTTTTATTTTTTGAAAAAATTGATTATTTCCTGTTGTTGTTTTTCTCAGATATGGCATCGCTGGGGAAACGAATATTCAAGGCGAAGAACAGAAGAAACTGGACGTTTTAGCGAATAACTTGTTTATTAATATGTTACGAACGTCGTACACAACCTGTTTGATGGTTTCAGAGGAAAACGAAAACGTGATTGAAGTCGAAACGGAAAATCAAGGCAAATATGTCGTTTGTTTTGATCCCCTCGATGGCTCGTCCAACATTGATTGCCTCGTTTCCATCGGCTCAATATTTTGTATTTACAGAAAAGTAATTTTTCAATTTTTTTTTTTTTTAATAACAAATTTTTAAAATAATAAATGTCTAATATTCAGGTGTCAACGGGAGCACCGGTCGTTGAAGATGCACTGCAACCCGGTCGTAGCATTGTAGCAGCAGGATATGCATTGTACGGCAGTGCAACTATGGTTGTGTTAACTACGGGGCAAGGAGTGAACGGATTCATGTTAGATCCCGTAATATTTTAATTTTTATGTCAGAAAATGTTTCAAATTAATTCTTTATTTTTTTTTATTTATATCTAGGCCATTGGTGAATTTGTTCTGACCGATGCGGATATAAAAATCAAACCACGCGGTAAAATTTACAGTATCAACGAAGGATACGCGCAGTATTGGGATAAAGCTATAACTGAATACGTAAACAGCAAAAAATTCCCAACAGTAAGCAATGAGAAAATTAATTTAAATGGATATTACGCAGTTTGCACCATGTAACTTTTCCCTTAAAATTATAGTCAATTTTACGTTATAAATATTGTAAAGTAAAAATATAAAAGTTCAGTTTGCGCTTGCGCTTTCACGTTACGGTTATAAAAGTCGACTTACCTTACAAAGTCAC
>JAQFXT010001010.1:0-22058 GCA_034683725.1 Strigamia crassipes | reverse complement strand
GAATAAATTTAAAAGAGTTAAACCTGTTTTTGTGCTTGAGGATGTGAGGAAATTGCAATCACCTTAGTCACTGCAATGAGGGTGAACGTGCAAATTGAACTTCATGCTAATCACTAAGCTAGAAGTTCATTGCAAATGCAAATCAACGATACATCGTTTACATTCTAAAGTAAGTTTTTTTTTTTTTTTTGTGGGAATACGGGAAAAAACCAGTAAATGCACATTGCCGTAGAAACAAAACATGGTAGAGTGCAAACCTGTTGGTTGTTCCAAACATTGCGAATTTAATAGGACCAAGCATTTAAAATGCTAATAAGTTGTCCATTAGGCAAATGCGTACACAATTACTCATTTTCCTTTAAGGTCTTTGGTTCACGCAGCGAATCCACTAATTCTCATTGACTGGCGGCTTTCCCGTTGCATTGATACAAAGGCAGTGATCAGGTGATCATCGCAATCAATTGCAACGAACAAGTCAAAGTGAATTAATTTTTAGAGTGCTTTCAGTGCCTTCTTTCATTAAAACAAACACGTTGTCAGGACGTTTTCAGTAGTAATACACCGAGCACGCCGAGTAATTGTCAAATAATTAGGTTCGCACGAATCTTATCTGACTAAAAGATGAGTGCTGACCTAAATTTGACAATTACTCAAGCGCGAGGTGTATTTTATGAAAGAATTTACCAATAGAAAATCGGAGAAACGACCACAAAGAGTTCGAATGGGATCAAAATGCCATTTGTATTTTGGTTGTGAAAACCCACAACAGATGGCGCAAAGGACAAGCGTGCATTATCGAAATGGTGAATGCAGCCACCTACGGCCACCAATCAGAAGGCGAATGGGATTTGTTACGCGCTTCGGGATTGGTCGGATGAACGATGGCCGTTTTGTAATGTCGTTCTGATTGGGCGATAAAACGAGAGGCAGTGAAGTAACCCCACCTTGTGTTGTCGGCTGGTACGTGTTGTCAACGCCTAACTTAACTTATTTTAACCTATCCTAACCTGATTTAACCTATTTTTACCTGTGTCAAATTTTTACCTTGTTGAATTAAAGCATCATGTTAGCGTCGCTTACACGGCGTCGCTAACATGATGCTTTAATTCAAAAAGTCGACATCATAATTGTCGACAATACAAATAGTGAAGGTCTGAAGTTTAAATAGTATCGAAATAAGCAAGTGCTGAATTCAGTTTATGTGAGTGCAAGAATGAGTAAAATTAGTGTGCCAATAATATAAATCTTGTGGAAATGATAAAGGATTTTAAAAATTACAATAATTTTTAGATTTTTGTTCGGTGTTCGTACGATGATGCTTTACTGCATTCTAAATCAAAATCACAGCAGAGGGGGTGTTAAATCATTGTTAGTGGCAACCGTGGTCAGAAATTTTAAGCACAGATTTTGTCACAAAATTTACATACTTAGCTTTTTAATAGCTTCTCCCATATTTAAACATTTAAAAAATATTTTTTTCTTAGCTAGATTTATATCATAATTGCTCATAATTCCTTGTTTTAATACCTGATGCTCAGATAAAGCCACCCTAGCTACACAATCTGACTGCCACTTATGCCCATTACATTAAACTTGAGAAACTTTAAGTCCACTTTAAAGTTTTCTGACAAAGATTACGATGCAGTGGCAGAACCACTAAAAATAACAAACAAGTATCAGTTGTTGTGTTAAGATGTCGACTTTCACATTAGATGTTTTGTACCATAAAACCACCAAGATCCATATTAAAGTTGTTGCTTCCATTTACCTTATGCTTTGCAGCAAAACCAAACAAACAAAATAAAAATATCAAAAAATGTAATCATATCATCACCAGGTGAGAAGTGATTGCGTCACTAGATTGTTTCTCAAAGTTGACACACAAGGCGATTATGATTCTTCACCATGATTTTGTTAGCAGCCAATTCAGATGAGCGCTGGTCTCACTGGATTGGCTGCGATCAAAATTACAGCCGAAATAATATTTGGTGCATATACTATCAAAATTGTGCGGCAATTGTATAACTATGTGATGAAAATTGGATATTTTGCTAAGTTATAACGCAAAATATTAATTTTATAAATAGGCAATAAATGTTGTTAACATGACGTCAAAATCGCTACATGATCTTCGTAAGTCTAATGATTCGTAAGAGGATAAATTAGTTTTAAAAATTACTTAATCATCCAGTGGACTGTGGCCAGTTTCTGAATCGTATTCCAATCGATTAATTTTCTGGTTTAATTTAAAATAAAATAAATGTCATATTATTCTTATATTTGTGATTAATAGTTTCACTTAAAACCAATATGAAATATTGCACATTAAAATAAAAGAACCAGAACTTGATCCTAATCCCCTACAACCAATCGGATGACAATAACCTAATCCCCCTCAACCAATCAGATGACAATATTAGTTCGAACGTTTCGCGACCGGTATTACGTCATTATAACGTCGATGGTTTGACATATAAAACAAACATTCGTGCTTCTGTACTTCTGTAACGAGACAATTCAGTTACAACCATAACAATTGTTATCCGATTCTGACGATTTCGAACACGATGGACACCAAACCGATGACCGCCGAAGACTTCGAAATCTACACCAAAGAATTAAAAGAGAAAAATAAGCAGAATGCGGCACCAATCAACGACGACGAGAGAATTGGATTCGGTACGACGGGGTTTTTCGACCAAGATATCTACGCTACGAAAACAACTAACGACGAATACGTTACTTCGATCGCGCCAAACGAAGAAGTAGACGACGACGACGAAGAATACGAAAACGCCGCCACCGTCGCACCAATTGCACGTGTCAACTATTCGGCATCGGCGTCAATCCTAAACGACGTCCCTCAAGCCGAAACGGACCACGACCCATTCGCCGCCCAGAAACCACGAACGGTAATCTCGCGCGAAAACGAATACCAACAAAGAAGACGAAATCGAATTATTTCGCCCGACCGAGCGGATCTTTTTGCCGACGGTGGCAAAACGCCGATTCAAGGGTCCCGCACGTACGTCGAAATCGCGCAAGAAACGACTTTGGCGCAACAACAACAAGAACTCCGACGCAAGTTGTCCGAAAAAGCAAAAAGTGGCGACTTGAAACGACGTCGACCAGTAAATGACAAACCTGACGACACCTCAGACGCTAAAAGAACGAAAACGTCAAGTTGGAATGTCGCTGATGCCGCCGACGCGCAAACTCCGGCCGCAACAAGTCACTGGGAGCAAACGCCGGGTGTACACGTCACTCCCGACGACGCAACTCCGGCACACGAAACCCCTGCACACGGCCGCACTCCGAGGAGAAACCGATGGGACCAAACACCTCGAACCGAACGAGAAACGCCCGGTCGCGACAGCGGATGGTGCGAAACTCCGGGAACCGATCGCACCGACCCCGACACCGACACGAAAATATCGAGCGTACGATCGGGGAAGACGCCGTCACGTTGGGACATTACTCCTGCCCATCAAACACCCGGAAACAGCACACCATCGACCACGAACACGCCGATTGGACACAAGGCGATGGCGATGGCCACTCCGAGTCACCTCCCGAACATGACCCCCGAACAAATTCAAGCGTTTCGTTGGGATCGGGAAATCGACGAGCGCAATCGGCCACTAAGCGACGAAGAATTAGACGCGATGTTTCCCGCGGGCTACAAGATCCTCCAAGCACCGGTCAGTTACATCCCGATCAGAACGCCCGCGCGGAAAGCGATCGCGACGCCGACACCTTTGGGAGGAGTTTCCGGCTTCTGGATGCAGGAGGAGCAGTTGTCGAACAAACTGGTCGAAGACACCCAACCGAAAGGCGATTTACCGTTTTTGAAACCGGAAGACGCGCAGTATTTCGATAAATTATTGGTGGACGTCGACGAAGATTCGTTGAGTCGCGAGGAGCAAAAAGAGCGGAGTATTATGAAACTGCTGCTGAAAATTAAGAACGGAACGCCGCCCATGCGCAAATCCGCTTTTCGACAAATCACCAGCAAGGCGCGCGACTTGGGCGCCGGTCCGCTATTCAATCAAATCCTGCCGCTGCTCATGTCGCCGACGTTGGAGGACCAGGAACGCCACTTACTCGTCAAAGTCATCGACCGAATTCTGTACAAATTAGACGATCTGGTGCGACCGTACGTGCACAAGATCCTCGTGGTCATCGAACCGCTCCTCATCGACGAAGACTACTACGCGCGCGTCGAAGGCCGAGAAATCATCTCGAATCTGGCCAAAGCCGCCGGTTTGGCCACCATCATCTCCACCATGCGACCGGACATCGACAACACCGACGAATACGTGCGCAACACGACCGCGCGCGCGTTCGCCGTCGTGGCGTCCGCGTTGGGCATCCCGGCGCTGCTGCCCTTCCTCAAAGCCGTTTGCCGCAGCAAACGCTCGTGGCAAGCCAGACACACCGGCATCAAAATCGTGCAACAAATCTCCATTTTGATGGGCTGCGCGATCCTCCCGCATCTAAAAAATCTGATCGAGATCATCGACCACGGGCTGCAGGACGAGCAACAGAAAGTGCGCACCATCACGGCGTTGTCGCTGGGCGCGCTGGCCGAGGCCGCCACTCCGTACGGCATCGAGTCGTTCGATTCGGTGCTCATTCCGCTGTGGAAGGGAATCCGGACTCATCGGGGCAAAGGACTGGCCGCGTTCCTCAAAGCGATCGGCTATTTGATTCCTCTCATGCCGGCCGAGGAAGCGGATTATTACACGCGCGAGGTGATGTTGATTTTGAGTCGCGAATTCCAGTCGCCGGACGAAGAGATGAAGAAAATCGTACTCAAAGTCGTGAAACAATGTTGCGGTACTGACGGGGTACAATGTACGTACATTAAGAGCGAGATTTTGCCGAGTTATTTCCGGTATTTGTGGAATCAACGCATGGCGATGGACAGGAGGAATTACCGGCAGTTGGTGGACACGACGGTGGAGATCGCGAACAAGGTCGGTGTGTCGGAGATCGCGGAGAGGATCGTGGACGATTTGAAGGACGACAACGAACAATATCGGAAAATGGTGATGGAAACGATGGAAAAGATGATGGTCAATTTGGGCGCTGCGGACATCGATTCGCAATTGGAGATCCGGTTGATCGATGGGATGTTGTACGCGTTCCAAGAACAAACCGGGGACGACGTAGTGATGTTGAATGGATTCGGTACGATCGTTTCCACGCTCGGGATGCGCAGCAAATGTTATTTGGCGCAAATTTGCGGCACCATTTTGTGGCGTCTCAATAACAAATCGGCGAAAATTCGTCAGCAGTCGGCGGATCTGGTGTCGCGAATCGCACCGGTCATGAGTCTGTGTCAAGAGGAGAAACTTTTGGGTCATTTGAGCGGCGTTTTGTACGAATATCTCGGCGAGGAATACCCGGAAGTTCTCGGCAGCATTCTCGGCGCTTTGAAAGGGATCGTCAGTGTGATCGGGATGTCGAAGATGAACCCCCCGATTAAAGATTTGCTCCCGCGTTTGACGCCCATCTTGAAGAACCGACACGAGAAAGTGCAGGAGAATTGCATCGATTTGGTCGGACGCGTCGCCGACCGCGGCTCCGAATTCGTATCCGCGCGCGAATGGATGCGCATTTGTTTCGAGTTGCTGGAGTTGCTCAAAGCGCACAAAAAAGCAATCCGGCGCGCAACGGTCAACACTTTCGGCTACATCGCCAAAGCGATCGGCCCGCACGACGTTTTGGCAACGTTGCTCAATAATTTGAGGGTCCAGGAACGACAGAACCGCGTTTGCACGACCGTCGCGATCGCCATCGTGGCCGAAACGTGTTCCCCGTTCACGGTGCTGCCCGCACTCATGAACGAGTACAGAGTGCCCGAGATGAACGTCCAGAACGGGGTCTTGAAGTCGCTTTCTTTCCTCTTCGAATACATCGGAGAGTTGGGCAAAGACTACGTGTACGCGGTGGCCCCGCTGCTGGAGGACGCGCTGATGGATCGGGATTTGGTTCACAGACAAACCGCGTGTTCCGCCATCAAGCATTTGGCGTTGGGGGTTTGCGGGTTGGGACGCGAAGATGTGTTGGGGCATTTGCTTAATTTTGTGTGGCCGAATATGTTCGAGACGTCGCCGCATTTGGTGCAGGCTTTTTTGGACGCTGTTGAAGGGATGCGGGTTTCGTTGGGTTCGATTAAGATTTTGCACTACACGATGCAGGGTTTGTTTCATCCGGCGCGAAAGGTTCGAGAGGTTTATTGGAAGATCTACAATGCGTTGTATATCGGGGGACAGGATGCGTTGGTTGCTGGTTATCCGAAGTTGGAGAACGAACCTAGGAACCAATACCGAAGATACGAGTTGGAGTACATTTTGTAGATTTAGTTCATTTAGTGTTCATTTAGTGTTTTGTTTTTGCTTTTTCAATTTATTTGTTTAGTTTTTTTTTTTTTGCTATAATTTAATAATAAAAATAACTCAACTTAATTTTTTATTTATGGTTTTGTATTTTTAACTTTGAAATATATGTCATTTTAATTTTTATAGCAGTTACATAAAACATGGCGTTAAAAATTAATTTTTCGTACCAAAAATGTATTTTTAAGGCAAAAGCGTTTATTTTTAGGCACAAAAGTTTCATCTATTGGTGAAATACATTTATTTTTAAACAAAAAATGGATTCTTTGACCACAGATAATCATTTATTGGCTAAAAAGAAAGCGCGCAAAAAATAAACAAAATTACCAACGCTTTGTACATTTTCTGGATCCGCCATTTTTTTCTGGTTTTGTATTTTTTATTTAAAAATATATTTAACAAACAAAAAAATGTAATTTTTTAAATTAAATTATCGCAGCAGTTTAATTAAGCTGTGACAGAATGGATACCACTACGACATTCAACATCACGCGCATGCGCTGAACAAGCATTTCTGCTTTCATCGCTCGACGTTGTTCGCACTGCGGGTTTTCACAAACATTTTATGCTGGTTTGGTTTTCTTTTTCCATGTTTAGAACGTGGAATATAATCACGAAGCATCTGATCAATCTACTAACAACACTATAAGATGCCTAGCGATTATTCTGATGTCCAAAGTGATTGTTTGAATTGTACGCCGCCATTTTTTCTTTTATGGTACCACGTTGACATTTTTCGATCATTTTTAAAATTATTTTATTTTGATTATTTAAACTTTTATATCGTGTAATTCAAACCACGACGCGGGTGAAATCTCTTCGTATATGAAGAAATTCTTTATTAACAAACTTCAGAGATGTTTGAGAGATTTTGCAGTAAATCAGTTTCTCGTGTTTTTACAACAATTTTAAAAAAGGCCGATGCTATTTCTACACGAAATCGTGTAGAAATAGCATGTGGGTTAATTCATCCGGTCCAAAATCGAATTTGTTAGTGTGGATAACATGTAACTGCACTATTTTGCATTAAATTGCTCTTGTTTGTGTATTGATTTTTATGAATCCAGCCCTGGAAAATATTGTATGATGTATTCAAAATATCCATTGGTAAATTAATAATATTACAGGCAATTTGTAGAAGAATGAAAATGAAAATATTATTTGCATTTTTTCCTGCGCAAGTTTCAGAAGCATGAAGATTGTACTTTTGTACAAAACACATGAGTTATTACCTAGATCTTTTCGGTATGCATTTTTAATGTAGACCCAGAGAATATTCTTTCAACTTTCTTGCTGGTGCATTTGCTGCTGTACATTCCAATCTATTTTAGGCTGTGGCCAATGTTCTAGACATTACAAGTAACGGCAGAAATGTAACCAGAAATACAGTTAAGGTGAGTAATATGGCCAGTAGTTTTAGACACCGTAAACCAGGTGAAAATAGGTAAGAGAAATGATTTATGGCCAGTGTTCTAGGCACCATAACTTAAGGTAAAAATGGACAAGGTCACTTGGCGGGGATGTAAACAAAGTTCCGTCTTTCAATAGGGAGATATTGCGCTATGCTCATCTTGTATCTAATTGTCATTCTGTTATGTAAATGAGCATTTTTCGTGATGTTCACCTTTAAGGCGCTTTCTGGTGCCAACTCGAATAAATACTTGATTGATTTTTACTCAATGTCCAGTTGATCTTTTTTTATCTCCGAGATTTTAACATCTAATAATTGGTTTAAACATACTAGCACCAGTGACTACTAGAGCCAAAGCAAGATCATCAGGAGTTTTGAATTTTATCGGCGTGGGAAAATGCAACTACCAGGAAAACACAAGAATAAATGAATAAATGAATAAATGAATAAATGAATAAATGAATAAATGAATAAATGTTTACAATTATTGAACAGCTTGTGACTGTTGTCTGGTCACTGGAAACAAGATATTTCCAGCGTCAGTAGGTGGGGCTGCAGTCACCGGAAGTGTCCGGTGTCGAAGGACATGGGCACCGGAAGTCGGCCTTGTGGATCCGGAAGAGATAACACATACAGTTCAACGTGTATCCTGGTGGAGAGTGGACAAAGTGAACACGTCTTCCCAGTGCTAGACCATGTGGTGAAAGACCGTGTCGTAAGTATGGCGATTCTGTTGTCTACTAGGACCTGAGTGTCTCAAGTGTGTCTTGATACACGATTTAAGTAAGTTTCCTTTATTTAAAGTCGGTTGTCTAGGGGCTAGTGCACTTATGTGTGATTCCTTGTTGCATGGAGTGTCTCAACTGCTGGTCACGCAATCGTAGACCGTGTGGCCAGCAAGTACTTGTTGATTTCTATTGCACCATGCGCTAGAAACGCATGGCGCACATAACTGGGACACTCAAGACCCTGCTGCCTGCAAAACGAGAACACAACGCCAGAAGTTGTCGTGCATTCTGTCGGATATGGTGCAACCACGTAAAACAGACACCGGGGTCTTATATGTGCCGTGTAACAGCGCAGACTGACTTAACGACGTCTTGGAGCCCCTGTGTACGCGACTTTCGATCTGCTGGGTCCCCGTGTCCAATTGGCCATAATCGGACTGCAGCTTACTTATTGCTAGAGAGCCACAGAAGGAACCACGAATGTTGGCCAGTGATTGATCTACGGTCATAATACAACCTACCTTTCATTTTCACTCATCTTTAAAATTCAGTCTAGTGTCCATTCGTATCCGAGATAAAGCGCGAAAACCGAATTTCGCGCTACAAGTGCCCGGAGCAAAGCGCGAAAATCGAATTTCTCGCTCTACGCATCCGAGATAAAGCGCGAAAACCGAATTTCGCGCTACACATATCCGAGATAAAGCGCGAAAACCGAATTTCGCGCTACGCGTATCCGAGATAAAACGCGGTAACCGAATTTCGCGCTGCACGTATCCGAAATAAAGTGTGAAAACCGAAATTCGCGTTACATGTGTCCGGAATAAAGCGCGAAAACCGAATTTTGTCAATAAATCGAAAACTTCTGCGTGTAACAATTGCTTGGCACTCAACTTTTTGACTGGTGTCAATCCATGACAACCGTAAAAATTGTATGGTCACTGAGTCTAAAATAAATTCTTTTTGTTTAAATATTTGGAAAATCTCTTATTTAAGCCATCCAGTGTGACATCTACCAGCGGTGTTGTATAAATCAAGCTCGGTAGCAACGCCAAATCCGAATGGCCAGAGTTTGAACTGATGGCAATTAAAAGGCCCAAAAAGCACTCTTTCTTTCCTTGCAATGAATCCAGCGCAAGTACCAAATGCCTCATAACAAGGAAATATTCTTGCAGGAATTCCCTTTCGTTTGATGTGAATCGTGACAATTTCAACTTCTCGCAATTTTCGTCTGCTGTTGCTGCAGGCAGATCTAGTACACGTTTCACAGCATGAAACCAAGAATTCCATCGGGTATTTCCAGTAACAATCAACGCTTGTTTGGAATAATTTCGAATTGCGTCTGCTGCAACTGTACTTCTTGAATACCTGTTTCACAATTCCCCACGCTGTTGAAAAGATTTGCCATAGAGTTGACTGTTGGTAGGTTTGATTTTGTCATTTATACATTTTTTATGAGTGGTATAACTTTACTAGTTTCTGTTTCGTAAGACCACTTTCCTTTACGAATGTGGCATTTACAATGGAAATCTGGATTGTATGTCCGCTCCCAAATGAATATAGTGTGTGCTGGTGAAGTTTTTATTGTAGGATCTTTTCCCTTAAAATGTTTTTTCGAAATTCTTTAGTGCCAAATTGATAGTTGTGTATTTAGTATTTTAGTACATCACATTGGTGACGCATTCCAATTGTGAGTGTTTGGCAACGGTCACCACACAATATACACGATATAATGAAATAATCTACGCAAGACGCACTATTTAAATGAGAATGTTTCTTTATTAAAGTGTGCTGTGTCTAGGGGCCAGTGCACCTATGTGTGGTTATCCAGTTTGCACAGAGTCCTCGACTCACAAGATCGGAGATGGCGTGGCCAGCGAGTGCCTGGTCTATTGTCTCTTTGATGGGGCCGCTCCAGGAGCCTGTGGCCGTGCATCGGTCGAGTGCAGGGACCGCGAGTGCTGGTTAGTGATCGTGTAACGGTCACACAATGGCAAAAAGTACTAATGGCAAAATATGGTTAGGTTAGGTTAGGGAACGTTTTGGACAATCGATAAATGCAAAAAAGAAAATTATAATAAAAGAAAATTTATTCAAGTCATTTGGCTGAAATGTTTGGCCAAGTAAAATGAGCAAAACCAAAAACCCAAACAATTTGCTGTATTTCGAGTGAATCCCTCGATAAACAGTCCAGCTGGATAAGCAGAATAGCTATAATTATTAACTCCATTGCGATAAAAGGATTGAAAATGAGAATTGGATTGAAAGGGTTTGCTTAATTTTTACGTAACTGACAAGGAGACCGCAAGAGTGTGATCTTCTCAATTGTTAAAAAATTTATACAATAAAGCCTTCTTATTACCTCCTAAACAGAGGATATTTTCATTACTAAAATGCACAATTTTCGGACATTATTACAAACAATGACAACACACAGGACTCTTTACTGTGTGTTAAAACACCAATTTTACAATTTTTGGTGTGAATAGGCCAATTGTATTCATACACTTGGTGAATAGGCTGGATCTCTGGAACTAGATCCAAGAATTTTAAATTAACAGGAAGTCATGTGACATCATAATCAATATGGCTGCTCCCATAAAAACTGCAACAATAGCTGGTAACTGATTGGGTTTCTTCATTTTGCAAATTCTTCATTTATTCTTTTTTCAGATTTCAAGAACTCCAGTTCCTCTTTCAACTAAATACCAATTTGTTATAAACAAACAAACATGTAAAATTTTAATTCAGTTTGTTTTAAATAATAATTAATATTGTAAAGAAATGAAATTATAAAATTATAAATAAAGAAAAACAGTTTTGTGCAATTGTAAAAAATTTACGTCCATAAAACATTGAAATACATTGTGAAATGTCTAAACATAACGTAAAACGACGAAAAAAGTAGAAAACATTCAGGAAAGGTATAAAAACGTCCGGAGAAAGTCTAAAAACGTCTGAAACAGGTTGTAAAATGTTCGAAAACGTCGTAAAACATACAAAAAATGTCCGGAAAAAGTCTAAAAACGTCTGAAACAGATTGTAAAATGTTCGAAAACGTCGTAAAACATACAAAAAATGTCGAAAACGTCCGAGAAACGTTGAAAACGTCCGAGAAACTCGCAACAAATTTAACAGAAAAAACGAAAATAGTGTGCTATTAATTGCCAGTAATTTATTTCCATATATTTTGTGTATTTTTTGTATAATACATTTTCTACAATTGTACAAACTGTTTTTCTTTATTTATAATTTTATAATTTCATTTCTTTACAATATTAATTATTATTTAAAACAAACTGAATTAAAATTTTACATGTTTGTTTGTTTATAACAAATTGGTATTTAGTTGAAAGAGGAACTGGAGTTCTTGAAATCTGAAAAAAGAATAAATGAAGAATTTGCAAAATGAAGAAACCCAATCAGTTACCAGCTATTGTTGCAGTTTCTATGAGAGCAGCCATATTGATTATGATGTCACATGACTTCCTGTTAATTTAAATTCTTGGATCTAATTCCAGAGATCCAGCCTATTCACCAAGTGTATGAATATAATTGGCCTATTCATACCAAAAATTGTAAAATTAGTGTTTTAACACACAGTAAAGAGTCCTGTGTGTTGTCATTGTTTGTAATAATGTCCGAAAATTGTGATTTTAGTAATGAAAATATCCTCTGTTTAGGTAATGAGAAGGCTTTATTGTATACATTTTTTAACAATTGAGGAGATCACACTCTTACGGTTTCTTTGTGAGCAATGGGAGTGACAAGTCTCCTTGTGAGCAATGTGAATCCTTTTGGAAACAGTCCAGCTGCTTGGGGGTACATAAGCTTGTACGTCTGCTTCATCGTCGCCTCGCTAACCCCGACCACGTCCCCAACTTCAGGTAAGTAAACTAATTTTAATTTTTTTTTTCAGACACCCACTGAACCAATCTGCACAATAACTACGTTTGACACTGTGACAGCGGAGGACTCGCACACCCTGAAAGAAACAATAATTTTGAAATACACCATTAAATTGTAACATTTTTGCAATTAATTATTTGAAATAAACATTAAATCTGCAACTTTAAAACTAATATTTGTGTAATTATTCCAATGTTTTTAAGATTCTAAATTTAAACTGATTGTTTACTATGGCAGAAAAATCTTTTCTTAATGTGGGAGCGAAAAAACTCCTTATTAATGGTCTCTTTTTTTTGGGGTCCTCTTTTATAGTGGATCCTGTGGAACTTACTTCTTGTTCTGCCTTGTTCTTAGTTGTTAGGAGACCACTTCTGGTCACTTCGGTCACAAATTTGTACGGTAAGACCACTTTCCTTTACAATTGTGGGTATGGAAATTTGGATTATAAGTCCACTCCCAAATGAATATAGTATGTGCAGTTTGCATTGTAGGATTTATTTTTTAAAATTTTTTTTTCAAAATTCGTTACTGCTAAATTGATAGTTGTGTATTTAATATTTTAGTACGTTAGATTGTTTGTACTCTAGTATTTTAGTTCCCAAACTTTTCCAGTTCACGGCTGCCTCAATGTTTCAGAATTTCTATAATTCTACAGTTACAAAAAATTCAAAATTTAAATTTAAAATACGTCCAAAGTTGGATAGATAGATAAATTTCCAAATTTTGCTGACTTCTACAACATTTTGGTTTTTTTTTGCAAAATTATTTGAAAGGGGGGGCACTTGGTCAAAACGACTTGGACAATCGATAAATGCAAAAAAATAAAAATATAATAAAGTAAAATAAAAGGAAATTAATTTAAGTCATTCGGCTATAATGTTCGGCGTAAATGTGGACTTGATTGAAAGGGTTTGCTTAATTTCTAGGTAACTGAGCAATGGGAGTGACGAATGTGAAGCCTTCTGGAAACAGTCCAGCTGCATGGGGATACATGAGCTTGTACGTCTGCTTCATCGTCGCCTCGCTAACCCCGACCACGTCCCCAACCTCTTTCCGGCTCCTTTTATCCGCCGAAGCCTGACTCGCCATGTAAATGGCTACGGCCGCGATCGTCAACGGGCTTCTCCCGCCTACACCACTCAATTTGAGCGTTCTTTCCGCAATGCACGTGGCGGCACGTTTCACCGCCATGGCCAGACCCAGAATCCCGCCAAACCGACTGATCAAATCTTCACTCCCGACAGTCTCGACGCGATCGGTCTCCACCGACATCGTCGCTTTGACGATCAATTTATAACAACGTCCGATCTGCTTTGCCGGAACTTTGGAAATGGCGCAGATCTCTTTGAACGACCTCGGCGCCGATTCCTGTCTGCACGCAAAGTACAGACACGAAGCAGCCACGGCCTCGTTGCTTCCCTTCACCGTTTTCATCCCGCGGAGCTTCTTGAACAAATTGTTCGCCCGGTCCACGATGATCCGCGGCAAATTAATCCTGGCGGCCATGTTGCTTATCTCTCGGTACGCGATCATAAGCACTCGGTCGGCGTTTTTCACCGGTCTCTTGTATTTATATTTGGGAGCGCCGTTCTCCTCTAGACCGGCCGGTCCGGTGCTTTTACCAATCGTCGTCGACAAATCGGTCTCCGTCAACATTGGATTCTCGGCGGCCCCGACGCGACACGGGTCGGGTCTGAACGCCTCTTCGCCGACGCTTTGACACGATCGCCACTCGTTGGCTACGTCGATGACCCTGTCTCCGACCACCAGACCACACTCGGGGCAGATGACGTCTCCAGCGCGGTGGTCTTCGATGAGCTCGGCTTCTGGGTGATCTGGGCACATTACTCTATACTCCATTTATAGGTTTTCAGATTTGGATATCAGATCAATTGATTGTGTTCACTCGACTGCAACAGTTCAATAATAATAATAATGTGCGGTCTTGGACAGTTATATACCGAAAAGGACGTGAACGTCGACGGGACGTGAGTAAAGCGAACGTATAAAACGAACGTATAAAGCGAACGAATAAAGCGACGTGATGTGGAATTGCAACGTCCACGTAACGTATGTAGATTGGTAGAATTACCAGGAGTTGGTTCTAATGACAAAGTTTTAGTTTATTATTAAACATTAAGATTTGTGTGTATAAACTTTTATTTTGTACAATGTTTCTTCTCTTTCTATGTTAAAAACTATTAAGAAACGGTTGCATTTGAATGTTGATATTGAAATTGTGTTTATTAAATAATTGTTTTTATTAGCCTATTAACAATAAATTAATAAAAATAATTCAGAATTGTTTATGTCTCATTTAGATTGAATAAGGATACTGATTCTAAAGTAGAGAATCGAGATCATTGTATTTGTAATAATTACAGACTTTCATCGCTTTTTGAACTTGGCTTAACATTGTACCGCCGTCTCTTAAACACTTTTGGAAACGAATGCGTATCGATTAGGCGTTCAAGCTTTGCAGGGAAGCATCGGCGTGTTGATTTTAGTGCACGGCGCTTTGGAAAGTTTTTAAGGGGCAGCACGACGTTGTGGCTTTTCCAGAGCCTGTGGGAACAACGAGACACTTTTCCTGCAGGATGACAGTTATTTTAAAGAAGAGGTTCAAATTACATTTAATTGTTTATAAAAATTATTTTAAAAAAAATTATTACAACAACATTTTGTTTACTATTTTTACGTTGACAGGTGACAGCGCAGCATATCTCGCCTATTGGTTTTTTAATGATTTGGGCGAATGATTTTTTTTTTTGGTTATTTTTTTCGGTTTGTAACAAAATAAATTTAAATGTTTCATATTTTGGTACTGAAAGATTTCATTTCTGATCGTCGTCACCAGAGTGCAACCGGTAATGTTATAATTTATTTGATGTTTTGGTTTGGAGGCTAAATAATATCACGTGATTTCGTCTCGGAATTTTATTCTCACTTGTCAGTTATATTTCTTTGTCTCGTTTGGTTGGCGGACGTTTTGTGTCGTTACAATTTGAAGATTCACTCGTTTTCCCTGCCATGCAAAAGGCGATTGGCAGACTTTGAAATGGCATTAGTTTTCATTCAAAAATTGCAATTTATTTTTAGGTTTGTTTCGAATAATGACCACGATATTCTTGGTTGAACATCTACGCCATTTTGGACCTGTTGTTGGGTCTACGTTACTTCTATTAATACATTTTCATTTATAAATTATGTTTCATGTGGGTTTGATTCAATTTTTCTTGTCCTGTGTAACTGTGGCTAAATTCCATTGACAATTCTTTCTCATTTGGTATCTTGTCAATTTATTCTTTACTGTCTACATGCTGAAATTTCCTGTAAGACCACATATGATTGTAAATGTGTGGCTTTGAGTTTCTAAATTTAATTTAGCGGTGACAAATGTTATTTGTTAATAAATTGGCCAAATACTCAAATAGACATTCTAGACAAGTTTTTGTTTTTATCAGTAATGAAACTAAGAGCTGGGTTAAATCCTGTGGGGGCTTTCCAATTTTACCATCTAATTTGTGAAACACTAATTCACAAAAAGCTTTATTTTTAGAGTTTTCTTGTGCATGAGAGCGCCTAAAAGGCATTGGGTCCTTAAGCCAGTGGCTATTTGATAAACTGGGCCCTGACCTTGAGGCTTTTATTCAGTTTTGTTTTTAGAAATTTCGGGTTGTTAAATGGAGATGATTTTTACTGCTACACTAACCTA
This sequence comes from Strigamia crassipes, assembly GCA_034683725.1. Lineage (NCBI taxonomy): Eukaryota > Metazoa > Arthropoda > Chilopoda > Geophilomorpha > Linotaeniidae > Strigamia > Strigamia crassipes. Next base: position 5,894 of record JAQFXT010001010.1, on the reverse strand, counting down.
AACGGTGTGGGGCCTACTTTGTCTATTTATTAATCCGGTTTTGATAAAACTGGAATCTTGTCACTATTTTGAACCCAAACAAAAGAATTGAGAATCGTAGTATTAATCGAATCCTTAGCAATGTATCTACTCGTATTTTTCCAAGTACATTTTAGTCAAGATGGAAACTGTTTGTTTAGGTTGGTGAAACCTTTTTATTTTGGGGCTTATTTATTTGTGGAGGAAAATCACTGAGTATTACTTCTCTTTCATGGCAGTTCGTTACTGCAACATTTTAATTTGCCCACGTGTGAAGAAGAAATTTTATTTTGTGTTGCTGTGACATTAATAACAAAGTGAGTTGATTATTGATCTTTCTAAAATTCAATCACATCATTCTGCATTTGTGGGATTTTCATGATTTGATAAACAATTGCATGGTCTATGCAACTTGTGCACCATGAAACAGAAAAAAATGTTGGTGTGGGTACAGTCATGTAATATTATGTCTAGTATACAAATTTACGAAACGTACTAAAAGCCTAAAAATTGTGTGTAGTGTTTCTGCCTGTGGATATTTTAAAATGTGTATAAATTAGTGAATTAGCACTAGTAAAGGGACTGGCTCACCATGTTGATTACCTGTTCCCATTTGAACGTAGAGGCTAAGCAGCATTGGATCTGGTCAGATGGATGACCAGCTAATAATGCCAGTTATTTCTAGTTAACTTTAGTTTTGCTACAATTTCTCAAATTTCCTGAGATTTTAAAATTTGTGTATGGATTGTGCCCCAGGACCCGGAGTGGACACAGTACAAGTAATTTTACATACAACCTCTTACAGGAATGACTTCAGTCTGGTTAAACAAAGCGAGACTGGTTGTAGTATTACAACCAGTAGTTTTTATTCCCTTGGTGTGACCGCCAACATGCTAGTCTGTCAACAAACTAGGATTGAAACTAGCGCACCTAGTGAAACTAGAAAATAAAGATGCACAAATAACTACAATTATCAAATTCACTTTTTGACTGGTCTATCATAAATTCGTAACATTTAATTATCCAGTTGTTTTAGAACTACATTCTTCTGAATGCTTCTAGTTCTTTTTTTTCTATTCTTGCATTGTAGAGTTGGGCTACTTAGATTTTATGAAGATGCATTTGTGCAGGTCCACCTAAATGAAGCATTTTGCATTAAATTAAATTTTATTTTTATGAAATTAAAAAAAAGTGCATTTTTGGGCTGTTGTTTAAGTGTATTGTTGTTTAAAAGCTCGATTTTTTATTCTAAACAGTTTATTTTTACAAGACTTGTTATAATTATTATAGATAAACTCCATCCATCCGGATTAAAAGCTCTTCCTTTGCTTTGCTGCATAACTCATTCACTGGTTAAATGGACCATGGTTTGTTATGCCCCAAAGCATTGGTCGAGACAGGATTAAGTCAACGGCTCCCAGGACCTGAGGAGGAAAACTTCTGGTCCATTCTCCCTTGGTGGATTGATCCCAGATGGTCTGCCAGTGTCGATTCACCGTCTCCCAACGTTGGCAAACCAGACAGGATGATGGTAGATTCCTAATCGTAATCTTAGCTTCCCGATCCGCTGCATCATTGCCAAAATGGTCTTGATGTCCCCGAATCCAGCAGATGTAAATGGTGCTGGTGGTGATAGCCGTCAGTAGATCGTAACACTCTCGGGCTAGTGCATTTGTTCCTCCGCCGGAAGCGATCAGACTCACGGCGGACTGCGAGTCTGAAAGAATTCTGGTCTCGAGCATGAGATTCTTCGGGTCGGAGATCCAGCGAGCGGCATTGTCCAATTTTTAGTCTATTACAAAACTGTTTTCAAGCATCAAAACTTGTTTATTGTTAGCATAAAGTCTAAAAAAAATAAAAATTGAGAATAAATAAATAACAATGAAAGATGTAAAAAATTAAAAAAATTAATTTTGTAACCTGTGTTGGTACAGTAATGAAGATTCTCCTCCTTCAGATAAATTTAAATTGTAAACATACAAATCTCCATCATTATAAACTAATATGTATGGATTATTTTCAATTCTAAGAAGAAAAAAAAATATTATTGCAAAACTTAACTATGATTTAAAAAAAAATACTTACGTGGCTATTGAACAAATATTTTTCAATCCTCTTCCAGATGGTAAATGAACATGGACAAATGCCTTTTTTAGATTCATGTATGTAGATAACTGTTTGAAATAGCCAGATTCTTCGAGTTTTCTTCCCAAAAAATCAAAAAATCCTATAGGGTTGGCTAGTTTGAAAACATGAATTGTTTCCATATTGCTTGAAACTGCTAAAAGTGTGGAATCGGCATTGAAAGACATTGAATGGATTTGGACATATCTACAATGAAATGGTTAATATTCGGTGAAAAGAAGACAAAAACTGGCTGAAATAAACTTAAGCAAAATGTTAAATCAAATTTATTTTACCTGCTTGTACCGCGCAAATATTCTGCATGTTTTCTTCCGGAGTAAACATCAAAAACTCGAATTATAGTCCCCTGCAAAGAATTACAAAAATAATTTTTTTAAATGTTTGGAATACATTAAAAATTGACATTGTTACTTTTTCTGATGCAGTGGCAATCATGGTTCCAGTAGGATTGAATGCCAATGCAGCTAACGCGCTCTCGTGAGCTGATATTGTTATTACCGGTTTCTACAAAAAAAAAAATTTAAATTAAACTCGAATTTAAAAAAAATAAATTTACTTAGTAGAACTCACCATTTTGCATGCATCAAAAATCTCTACACTTCCAACCATTCTTTTGGCTGGATAACCCAAGTACAAATAATGTGCGTTGCTTGATGTCAACCAAACAAATCCTTCGGAGTTCGCTCTGTGCTGATTGAATGGACACATTGACAATCAGTTGCTCCAATTCTGAAGATATGCAGTTGCTCATCAAGGCATACGACCATTGTCTATAAAAAAAATAAAATAATTTTTAAAAAAATTAACTTTTTTGTTTGTTTGAATAATTCGAAGGCCAAACTTACTGTTTCATTTATCTTGACTGATAATATTGGCCGTAAGTAAGTGCAATTCAGCATTTCGCACTTATTTTTTAGGTTTCTGACTAGCAATTTGTTAGGTAAGTCGCGACTCACAGTTGCTACTACTTTCATTGAATAGACCATTTCAATGATGTGTATGTTTTTATCAACTACAACCAAATAAAAACATTATATTTAAATTTTTTAAATGAACAGTTTTACATACTTTGGTGAAACAAACGTCTCCAGCACTGGCCATTTTCATTTGCTAAAATTTAGGAAATGATTTTAAAAGTGGTAAAATAGTTCAGCAGAAATTAGATAGTCGATTTTACCTGACTCGTAAGTTGTTTGTAAGACGTCTATAGACTTGTGGGAAAGCAATTTAAACCCATCATGCGTTCCAATCGCCAAAGCTCTGAAAAACAAAGAAAATTTGATAAATTGAGAAAATTGGGAGCAGAAATTTGCAATTTCGCAAACCCATTGCAATGGGATGCACAATTCTTAATGTTTCGATGGTTTTCATCTTGATAAAATAAAGTAAAAGTTTTGGTATTTGTCAAATATCGTAAACGGGCAGTTTGAGTTTATTTCTAAATATTTATGCAAGTTTACGAACATTTTGTAAATTTTGGGTTAGCTTATCTCATACAAAAACAATTTGTTTTGGCATTAGGTCGATTCGTCGACAGCCGTTTTGTCGACCGCGAACAATTTTTATTCATTTTGGTGTTTTTGTAATCGTCCATTACAAAAACACTAAAATGAATAAACTTACTAATCGGCGACTAAAAAGTAACCGATTAGTCGACGCCGATTTGTCGACGCCCTTTTGCCGAAAAAGAATCGAAAAATAAATTTACCAACCGAATTCTCCAGATTTCCGTTCTATTTACCAGCCGAAAATTGGCTCGGAAATCTAGCAATAAAATGGTCAAATCTAGCAAATCACGGTTGAATCTATCAAAATCTAGCAAAATCATGGTCAAATCTAATAAATCATGGTCAAATCTAATAAATCACGGTCAAATCTAGCAAAATCAAGGTTGAATCTAGCAAAATCTTGGTCGAATCTAGCAAAATCAAGGTCGAATCTAGCAAAATCAAGGTCGAATTTAGCAAAATCTTGGTCGAATCTAACAAAATTTTGGTCCAATCGAGCAAAACTTAACAATAATCTAGCAAATCAAGGTGAAATCGAGTAAAACCTATTAATAGTCTTGTAGAAACTACTCAAAAAATATCACGTGCACAAAAAAAATAAATTGCGGACATACTGCAAAAAAGGACAAAACGAAAAAAAGTATTATTTGCGGCGTCGACGAATCAGCCTTTTTTTAAAATTTTTTTAATTAAAATTTTTTTTTTTATTAATTTTTATTTTTTTTTTAAATATATATATATTTTTTTTTAAATATATATTTTTATTTTTTTTTTCCTGCCGTTTCGTCGACAGGTGGTCGACGATACGCCGAGTCGACAATACGCCGAGTCGACGAAAAGGGCGAATATCGTTAAGGCGACTTTAGAGCATCTAGGATGCAACAATTGTCAAATTTTGATGTTTTGCAAAAAATGCAATCAATTTTTTTTATATTTGAATGCAAATTGTGTGCATGAATTCCGAGATTTTGTATTCCACACACAAATTAATAATAATATTAATAAAAATAATAAACTTACGCATTATTCTGGTCTATAGAAACGCATAAAATGTTGTTTTGATCTCTGCTGCCTGCAAAATTCATCTTTTTATGTCAACTGGTTATGGCGAACTAAATCTCGTGGTGTCTCTTGGGACCCAACACACATGTATGTGATCCAAAGGTGTCACCACACAGTTTGAAAACTCAACTCTTTTAATCCCTTTCAACATACCAATAGGGATTATTTTTGACATTTGACACCTTTTTACAACCCCCTTTACAAGCTTATTATTAACAGGACCAATTGTATTTCACGAATTTTTTACAAATACAAAATGTAGGTTAAATTGTTGAGATTATTTGGTCAATGCATTTTGAGTTTTACAGTACACAGATGAATAAAATACATATTTACAAATGACTATTTTACATAAAAACTAAAAAAAAAAAAATTGCTAAGATTTTGAAATGTAAGAAGAATTTAAATAAAAAAAGATTTGAATTATTTGTACGGAGATTTCGCCGTCTTGGCCGACTGTGGTGCAGTTGCAGCGGCCAAGCGAAGCAGCAATGTCCGTCCAATTGTTGTAATTATTATTATTTTTTATTTTAATTAATTGGGGGCCGTTGGGAATTGTCACGTTGAATAAAAATATTTAAGTTGTTCGAAATGTGGGTTTATTGGAGGTTTTTTATTTTAATTTTAATTTTTTTTTTTTAAATTTATTTTTGGTGATTTTGGTGTTTAGTTTTTTAATTTTTTAATATTTTTTTAAATATTTTTTAATTTATTTATGTAATACACACACATTTATGTGTTTATTTTGTGACGATATGGAAATCGTAAAAGATTCCAATTATTGCCACCAGAGCGCGTATCGGTTGAAACGCGCGAAATACAAACTAATAACATTAGTTTACGTGAGAAATGATTATTTCTTATACCAATAAAGGTTTAATAATAAAGGTGAATTCAACTAGTGATAATGTAAAATAAAGTAACTAGGGGGGAAAATAGTTATTTTCCCCTATGACGTCATCAAAGGGGGAGGTAAAAGTCACCTGACTTATAATCCCCCAACCCCTCTGATTCAATGAAATCAGAAACCCCATTTACGATTGGAGGGTTTCAACCGGAAATCACTCCTATTGGGGGATTAGAGATTATTCTTAATCCCTCCTAAGTATAAAAGACCAAGTTTCACCAGAAACTTCGGCTTGTTTATTGGAAATCTTATTG
>JAQFXT010001009.1:0-22077 GCA_034683725.1 Strigamia crassipes | reverse complement strand
CATCATTGGATTAGGTGCATTGTCAGCACTTTCAGAAATATTTAGTATAGTTACAGACTTTTTTACCACCCTGTATAAGACCGCATGACATTTTGAATAAAAGAGTTAGACTGGAATCCTAATCTCAATCGCCTTGTTTCTTCCCTTTCTCTTGACTTTTGGATGCTTACATGTATTTTATTTTATTAATTTAAATATTGTACTACAATAAAATAAAATTTTATTATATACACTTATTTTTTGTAAAAAACAGCTATAATAACCTCTGGAAACAGAGATATCTTGCCAATGTATACTTCCTTCAGAAGAAGTAAAAACATCGGTTGGAAACTCTGGTTTAATCCAGATGTCTCGCTCTTTTTCTTCCTTTATTCCGTTGTCCTTTGTTTCGGTTTGTTCTATGATCGATGAGAATGCTGAGCCAAACACTGGTTTGGTTGAAGCAGAATGCCAATAGCTGCAGAATGTTAAGGATTGCCATGTTATCAGCACTGACAGTGATTCTGAATGCCAACAGTTGCAATTTCACGTTGACAGTAACAACGTTGTTTCCAATAATGACCTGTGTACCTCAGTGCAAATGACTATGACAAATAATATGCCTTTTGTGATGGATCTTTTGTTGCGCTGTCAAGATTGGCACATTAACTGCAATTTTATAGCAAGTGAGTTTAAAGTTTCATTACTTAAGAAAAATGATAAAGCATGTATCAAAGTAGCTGTTACAATTTGTAATAACATTTTTGAAGTGTCATTACAGGTGCATGGGAAGCCATTACTCGACAATCATCCCATGCAAACAAACCAGCTTGACTGGACCAGTAAAAAAAAATTTTCTCAACAGCTTGGCTAAGTGGATGCCACGTGGAAAAATTGTCAAGAATGCATCAGTTGTTGTTGTGCCTAAAAATTGTGAGATGTTGTGCCAAGACTTTAACAGTATTTGCGATACATGCAAAATTCCAGTTTGCGATGTCCGCATCAACAAAAGTCTTGGTGTGTCATCAATTAACAATTGCTATTTATCCCGCAGTAATTTAATTGAAAAGCTAAAACTCAGAAAAAATGATTTAAAATTGGAACAGCAAAGAGTTTGCAGGTTAAAGAAGAAGCTACAAAATCTGATTTCAATACATGGCCATGAAGTTTCATCAGCAACAAACGAAGATTTATTGCAGACAATTACAGACGATTCCGATGTGATAAACACACAAGTTATTTATTCAGCAACAAATAAAAGCTGAAATGGCTAAAAAAAAATGGAATGATATGGCATCCACTCTTTATTAAATGGTGTATCTATCTACGACAGAAATCGGGAACTGCATACCGAACCATTGAGGAATTCCAAGTTTCTGCAGCTGCCATCAGAAAGAACTCTGCGACGATACGAGTGAGGTTTTGAAGTGAGAAGTGGATATAATGTGGAAACATTGCAAGAAATGCTGAAGGAATTGCAGCCGGAAGCTGAAGAACACAAAAAATACTTTGTGTTAATGTTTGACGAACTAAAAATCAAAGAAGATTTAGTTTATAACAAGCAAACCGGAGGTCTAATTGGCTTTGTCAACTTTGAAACGTTTAACGAAGAGATGAGCAAGTTCAATATTTTTAATTCCTCCTTGCAAAAGAGACATGAAACTGTTGCAAGCCATGTCCTGCAATTACTAGTACACAGCATCACAGACGATTTAAGTTGGCCATACGCATATTTTCCGGTTAAATATATCGCAGCAAGGGATCTGTACAACGTAGTGTGGGAGGCTGTTGAACGACTTGAAGCAGTTGATATCAGAATTTTGGCTCTTGTGTGCGACTCCCATAAAACTAACAGAAAGTTATTTTCTTACTTGTCTGGAGAAAAAAATATAGGACTTGCGGTTTTAAACTTCCATCAGGAAATAGGGTCATAATACAAAAAAAAAAAATTTCAGAATGAGACTGATTCGTACGAGGACTTGTAGTATCGTCGGATGCCAATGGACGGGAAAACTTCAGTGTCGTAATTCTTTATTATATTGTTTAGTTGAAATGTTTGTAATTTATTTTGTATATTATTTTTTTTAAATAAATTTTTTATTTTATTTTTTTTTTAACTTTTTGCTTTCAAATACTTGTATAAATAAAAGTGGGGAATGCGTATACCCACCCACCATCCCCTTTTTTTTCTAGGGATGAGCCTACTGAAGATTGAGATTTTAATGTCACATACTGTTTTTGTTATTAATAATTTGTTTAAATAATTTTTTAAATATTTTTACAGACAGCACAAAAATGGAATTTGGAAACCTTCCAAAATGCTAATCGACTGGTGAACGGGAAAACAAGTGTCGGTAAATGTAGGAAATTAGTGATTCTTTCATATTGGCAAGTATAATTGCCTGGTAGAAAGCAAATGTGTGATCGTCCAATAGGTCTTTTTGTTCCATCAAGTTCCTTCCAATCATGCACAAGTACTGAAAAGTGATGAAAGGATGTTCATCAAGTATGAGCACAAAATGTACTGGAGGTGATAAAAGGATGTTCATCAAGTACGAGTGCAAAATATACTGGAGGTGATAAAGGAATGTTCATCAAGTACAAGTACATCACATAATAAACTGATGAAGTGGAGTTTATCAAGTACCCTTCATCATGTATAAGTATAAAAGTGATAAAGTGGTGTTCATAATGTCCTAGAAAAATGGAAAAAACAAAACGTTTGATCTCAGGGTAGACTGTTCTGAGTTTTTTATTGAAAGGCCACAAAATTTAACTGCTTGAAGTCAGACCTGGTTAAACTACAAACACCATAACACACTCAAAATTCTTTTAGGTATAACTCCATGTGGGGCCGTTAGTTTTGTGTCAGAATGTTAGGGAGGTAGAGTTTCTGACAAAGAACTGACAAATCTGGATTGTATGACTTATTCGAATTTGGAGACATGATTATGGCAGACCGTAGGTTCACCATTGCAGAAGAATTGGCTATTCGAGGAGCTACATTGGCTATTCCGCCATTTACCAAAAAAAAAAAAAATTAAGTGGCAGACAGGTTAGTGATGCTCGGCACCGGTCTTCTATTAGAATACACGTTGAACGTGCATTATTGCAAATAAAAAAATTTGTCTTTTACAAAATGTTATTCCCATGAAGTTGATCCCACATGCAACTGATATTGTAATTGTCTGTTCTGCTTTAACAAATTTATGTGACAAACTGCAACAGTTCATTTACTTGGAGAAATTCTGAACACCTAAGAGGACCACCAGCTGTCAATCTCCTACTGTCTGTCTCCATTTTGTTATCAGGATCATTACCCACCATCTAAATGTTTATGACTTTAAATCTGTTATCAAACATTTTTATGCCACCAGAAACTTTTTACAAATGTATAGAAAAAAAAGCAGCGATTTTTGTTTGATGAGATATTGTTTAGAGATGACAAAAGCATAAACCTAGGAGATGGACGATACTATTCCCCCGGATTTTGTGCAAAATTTGAGGCATACACAGTGATGGAATTGGACACAGAAAAAATCATAGCTGCAACATTGTGTGCAAAGCAATGAGGTGGGAAGTTCAGATGCAATAAAGAAGAATTACTAAGTATTTTGTAATGTTACGCAAAGGGTATCCAAAATTGAACATTTTCAGAACATTTGGCACATTTCTAAAAACTTGTCCAAAAAAACTGACATTATTGCAAAGCAGAAAGATTGTCAAACAGTGGGCAAATGGAAGGACTCTATTTAACCATCTACATTGGTGTTCACTTTCATCTCACAAGCAGAACCATTTGATTTTTCCAAAATGGTTATCGCTTGTGAACCATCTGCACAACATTCATGAAGGCCAAGACAATCCTGAATTTAAGTGTGCCTCCACATTCCATTAAATGAAACCGAAAGAGTAAATAAAATGTATAAAACCCCATTCAAAATTGTCCGAAAAAGTCACTGATCTCATTACAAATCACTTTTTAAAAAAAGATGTGCAAATGATGAGCTCTCATTTCCAAACATTTCGAAACGAGTCATTTCACGCGGTTATAAATCATTTTGCACCCAGCAAAATATGAATAACCTGCAGAATTTATTTAGCCACTTTACAGATGAATGAAAAACCATTTCATGGTCCAGATGCTATTCAAAAAGCTTCCTTGCATTAGTTCATGTACTATTACACAAAATTAAACTAACAATCGGACAGCAACAACTGAATACCATCGAATATATCAAATATTTTCCAAAAAAAATGATGTAAAAGTCAAAGCCACAAGTGGAAACTCAAGTCTTACAATACAATTAACATGTTAAGCTGTAAATGCCACATTCATGTGACGAATGCGGTCTTACAATACAAATTAGATGTAAATGCTACATCCATGCGAGGAATGCAGTCTTACAATACAAATTAAATGTAAATGCCACATCCATGTGAAGAATGCGGTCTTACAATACAAATTAAATGTAAATGCTACATCCATGCGAGGAATGCGGTCCTACAATACAAATTAAATGTAAATGCCACATCTATAAAGGAAATGTGGTCTTACAATACAATTAGAAGACTGCAAATGACCAGAGCTCTCTTTTGGTTAAACTGAGACAAGTCATGTCCTCAGTTTATCCAGGAGTGACCACGAGGAGGTAGAGAGTTGGATTTTACACCCCCAAAATAAACCATCCAGAAATAAACAAGATGAGCAAGTCAAATAAAATTACTGAAATAAAATAAAAGCAAATCAGTGCATAAAAAAAAAAAAAGTTTTGTAAGTGAAACTGTGAATTTAAAAAATATGAAAAATTACTGAAACCGCTTAAATTTTAAATTCGAATTACTTTGATTGCATTTGCGCGTAGTTAGGACACAATTTGATCGTGCACTTGGAATGGCCTTGAAAATAAAACGTCGTGAAATTCCTATCACCGAAGGCCTCTCTCTCAAACAATAAAAAAAACATGAAAAATTAATGAAATTGTTTAAATTGAAACTTCAAATTTAGTTACCCCAATCTGGATTATTTTGATGTATTTGCGCGCGTTAAGTGAGAATGTACCACATATTACATATAGTTTGTGAATTACATCGTGGAATTTTGAATGATTTTTGGCATTGGTAGGATGAAGTTTGATGAAATTGCTGGTTATCGAACACACAGAAAAAAAAGACGGCTGCTATAAAAATAACAAGGTAATGAGACCAAAATCAAAGTGAAAAATATACCAGACGTTGCTACCACCAGACACGAAGTAACGAGCTACCATCGTTAGGGACACGTTCAATGAATACGGGGTTCACAGTAGGACACGCACAGTTAGATGCTCCAAGGAGAACAGATCTTCGAAGTACGGTGGTCTAGAAGAGCAATCGACAGAATTATCATTTTTCACCTTTCTTACAGACAGACAGGTAAAAAAAAAAAAAAACTCACAAAAATTATTATTTTACATTCCAAAAAACTGAATTCTATGTTATTTTATCACACGAGATTTATTTAAGAAATAAAAATCAAACAACAAATACATTTAAAATAAAAATAAAAGTAGAAATAAAAATAAAATAAAAATAAAAAAACTAGAAAAATAAATAAAAAAAATAAAAATTTTAAAAAGAAATACATTTAAAATTAAAATAAAAGTAGAAATAAAAATAAAATAAAAATAAAAAAACTAGAAAAATAAATAAGAAAAATAAAAATTTTAAAAATAAATAAAATAAATAAATACAAATAAAAATAAAAAAGCAGAAAACACATAAAATGGAAATATAAAATGTTAATATTCAGAAGTGGCCCTTTGTTGCAGGAAAGTTAAATTCCAAACAAAAAGAAATGCATTTGCAGGCGAAAAAATTCGGTTGTTAGCTGAAAATGGACACTTTAGCCCAAAAATAGACTTTTAGACCACTGTAACGTCGCAGTGAGGATTATTGGGCTGTAAAAAGTCGATTTTTGGAGTAAAAACGTCACATTTGGTGCATTTGCATTTTTTCTTCAAGAAATGTTTTTCTTTACTGAAAATACTATTTCTTGGACTAAAAATGCATTTTCTTTCTAGAAAATGCACTTTTTTTGTTACTGAAATGTATTTTGCCTCCGAAAATGCATTTTTTGTTTGAAAACGCATTGTTTTCCACCTCAAAATGCTCAAAAACAAACATTTTTTGTCAAAAACATAAATTTTGGTACGTGTAGATTTGTTTATTCCGCGATTGTGCAAATGTGTACAAAAATATTCCGCAATTGCCTAACTTGACACACATGTTTTGTAGAATTCAGGTATTTTGGGAGTAAAATCTAAAAAAATACAAATTAATACAAATTCATTAACGCAATATTTAATCTTTTAATTTGTGGAATTTGGAAATGAGACACATAGGGAAGGCGTATAAAGACAGCAGCAGAGTAGTTAAGATGACGCGCCAAAGTAATGCAGATTTCAAAGTTCAGGAATCAGAGTTCAGAGTTTAGAAGATTAACAGATTAAAAGTAAAACATTCTTTTGTACATGTGACCCTCCCGTAAAGGGCCTCCGTAAAGGGACACTGGTCGGCCAGTGACCCTCCTGACCCTGGTGGTCCCCTGAGGGAAAACGCCGGTCAGCCAGCGAATGTAAAACCGGAAATAAAGTGTTCTTTCTTGTAAACACAAACCCGACGTGTCGCTCCTGAACCCTCACATGGCGCAGTTGACGCAACGGACCTAAAATACTCGAAATAATCACGGTAAAAACTTTACCGTGCCGTTCACGGTAAACGTTCGAAAACGTTCGATAACACCCCGAAAACGTTCGGAAAACGTTGCTCACAAGAAAGGAGATGCAATTTGCGTGGACATCAGAGAACCAAGATGCGGTGGGGTTGATTAAGAGGGAGTTGAAGGCCAGCAGTTAATTGGTGAATTTTCAGAGGGACGCAGAGACAATTTTGTGCGTAGATGCGTCTTACGACAGGAGGCTATGCTATGACAAAAACAAAAGACGAAGCTGGTTACGATCGCATGTGCAAGTAAGGGAAAACCGAACTCTTTACACAACGACTGATTCCAACGAGTTTCAATGTCTCGCCAAGCATTGGAGCATTACGAAAAAATTCAGATTTTTTCTGTTGGGGGTCGAAATGTGTTGTGTACACGAATAATTGGTCGATAACACACCTGATGATGAAAACGGAGATGAATCAAAAATTCGCACAATGGGTGTTGGATTTGAGTTTGAATTTACGGTGAAACATAAGGCAGGAAAAGAGAACATGGTAGCGGACGCGCTTTCACAAGCATGCGACGTTATAAATCCCGAATGGGTGTGCGACGCAGTCCTGGAGATGAAGGATCACAGGCTGACGACAGAACAGGAGCGGGATGGGTTTTGCAGCGAGAAGTTATCCAATTTGGGGGCAAAGTTTGCTTTAAAAGGAGGCATTTTATGTTAAAGAAAAGTGTTAAGGGAAAGGGAGAAGTGGCGGAGTCGTCGCATGTGGCCAGTGGGCATGCGGACGTGGCGAAGACAACGAGCAGACTGTTGCATCGTCCGAAACGCGATCCTCCTGCCCCATTCTGGTCACCTATGTTGGCCACCGAGTACCCAGCCACAAAGCAGGAAAGGGCCGATTATTGGACCTATTTTGAGGCCAAACACAATCGAGGACAATTTCTTGAAGCGCTCTGGCTCAAATTGGACCAGACGAAGACCGCTGTCGTCGCCAAATACCGAGAGGTGCAAAGGGCCTTGACGAACAAGGTTTGCTGGCTGCCTGGCACTCAATACGAGATGCATCAGCTAGCAATGGGGAATTGCTTTAGTGCAAAGTTCTTCACGACTGACCTCAACCCCACACCAACCGCTAGGATGTCGGAATCCACTGGATCCACCGACTCAACCCACGTGGATATGACCTCTCTTGGAAATGCAACCATTTCCGACAAAAGAACCATCAAGCGAGCCGCCCGTTCCACCGCGATGCAAATGAGTCAGAGCAAGTCGTGCGTCACTATCAAACCGCATTGTCGGTCTCCTAGTCTGTCGACTGAAGAAAATTCCAAAATCCACGATGATTGGGCTGAAACTACGTCTCAGTCCACATCCATCGTGTCAATTATTGCCTATTCAAGTGCCAGTTCTCATGCACTGCCCTTCGAATGTCGAAATGTTGGCAGCATCATCACAGGGACATGAGCGTCCCAATCATATGTGCACCACGCAGTACTAACGCACGACGCATTAGAAATAACTAGGAACTCGCTGGCCACGCGGTCCCAGATTGGGTGACCAGTGGTCAGGACAAAAGGATAGAGTTAAGGAATGCCATGCAACATGGAAAAGACACCTAGATGCACTGGCCCCTAGACAACCTTGATAAATAAAGAATACTTAGTTTAAATAGTGCGTCTGAGCGTGTTATTTGTACTTTACAGTGGGTGTTGCGTCCAGCAACGCGTGATCGTCCCCTTGACCACGCGGCGATTGAGGCCGAACGTGTTGTATCTTAGGTTAAAGTTCCGCGATGTAAATGGTTTTTGATCCATATTTGTATCTGTTAAAACAAGTTATTTTACAAAAAGCGTGAGAGCTTAGGCATGTTCTAAGACAAATCTTTATACACTTTCATAGGTAGTCTTAAGTTAGGTTTAAGCATTTACATTAGGCTTAAGTTCTTGCTAGATATAAATGAAATACATCAAAGTTAGTGATGTTATAATGTAATTATTTAGCTATAAGAATACATAGTTTGTATAGAATAGAAAACATGTAATTTGAGTAATATTTATTTTGTTTTTGGCTTTATTACAGAATGTATAATTTACATGAGTCATTGTTATTCAAATTAGCTTGCAGTGTTGTAGAATTTTATATAATAAGTTGTTTTACTTTAGAGTAGTATTTATTTAGAAAGTACTAAATAAATTCCTAGTAATTATTTATAATTCCATGTGTTATTAATTATTAATTACATGTTTCTCTGTGACCTTTCCATGTCATGAGTTGATTTATAAGAGTATTATATCATCATTAGTCAACTATTACATTATTATATTTCGTGTTACTTAAATAATTCCTAGTAACATTAAGATACTGTGTTAGACATTAAAGTGTGTTTAAGTTTGTTAGAAAATCTAGTTATTATTGCTTCCACTGCATTGACTTTGCATTCAGGATTTTCTACAGAACACTCACTTTCATAATGACATTGAAAGGATCCTGAACTCTCCAGAAGCCTTTCAGAATAATGATGATGAACCAAATGTGGTAAGTAATTTAACAAATGTTGATGTTAAAGATTGTATCTTGTATTACATACCTTGGAGGATATTTGATTAGGAAATTATTAAGTACAGACTGTCTTGCATGTTTGCAGTCAGTCAAATTAAAGGATTCTCTAAAAAATTCTGAAAACCTTTTAACTGATCTTAGATCAAAAGGAAAACTATGACATCCAACACCAAACATTGTTAAATTACTTTCATTTATAGAAAATATCATTGAAAGTAATTTAAAAAAATTTTTAAACAAAAACATATTTATTAAAATTAGTACTGAAATTATTAACAATAACAATCTGCCAAATTTTTAAATTGGATGTCAAAATTTTAATCACTCATCACATTTAACTTCACAGACTATTCATTTGGTGACGGAAATAAAGATATGGATGTTTTTAATCATGTGTAGTCACCTACAGTATACTTGGTAGCCCAGCCAAGCCCTAAGGCTAGCACCGATGAGCTAGGGTCTTAGTAGTTACAGGTAGGATGGATTCACCAATCACAAACGTTTACTGTGATTGGTCTCATAGTAATATATCACCTCACCTTGTTGGCTAGACAAGCCAACAATGACAAAGTATGGTATTTAGAAACTATGCTTTTAATTGCATGTGTGGTCAAATCAATTGCCCACACTGAGTTTTGCTGGTTGCTCTGCATTACAATCCAAATAGATTGGTCTTGGTTTTCACCACTGGATCGAAAGTTCTATGCCCTAGTTCAATCTAGCATGGAACAGGAAGCAATGGAAGTGAGATGCTTTTATTTGGTCTCAACAAAGCTTTCACTCCCCTAAGAGCTTTGTTTATTTTCCCTCCAAATTATACCACACCCTTTTACTTGCGATTATGGTGTCTAGAGTAACTGGCCATAATCCTCTTCTCTAACCCAATTCAAGATAATGTGGTGTCTAAGAATAACTGGCCAAATTATCCCTTGACTACCTTATGGTTGGAAAATGAACAGTATCTTAGATCAATGGTCATTTTCTCCGTCTCACACGATTTAAGGGCAGTGTACCCAACAACTTTGGATAATTACTATCCATGTGTTACACCAAGTTAGGGTCTTCCAACCCACCACTCTTCCAGTAATCATTAAGTTTCAGACAGCTAAGGGGATTTCAAACAGCATTAACCAGGTTGTGGCGGAACTTGGACGCCAGCGAAATTAAACCGAACCAGAACTGCGACCAATTGGAAATAAGAAGACAACTTTCAAGCATGCGTAATGATAAGTAATTCATATGTTTATGTGTTGTTATTTTTATAATTGTTAAAAAATTTTGCAAAAAATAATCCCATTACAAACAATACCAAAGCTATTTTAAATGAGTCATCTACTGCATCTTGTGATGACATTTCATCACAAAATGATGCAAATGACAACCAATTCGACGACGAAAATTTAGATTAAAAAAATGTAGACGTGCAAAATCATGATTTACATTCAAATGCAGTTGCCTATATGGCTGGATATATTATTAAGCAAATAGAAGTAAAACACAATTGCCCACATTGCTTGAGTCAGATTAAAGATATTGGTGAGCTATCCAATGACTCACAATTGTTTCTTCTATTCAAAGCATATAGTATAACTACAGAGAATTCTCTGTTTGGTTTCCTTAAAGTTCCAACAACAAAATTTATTTTGTATTTAAATTCTTGCAAAAATTTTCCTGTATTAAAAACATTACCTGATGTAAGACTAAATTTAAAAAAATTAATTGAAGTTTGCCCTCAACAATTTGATTTAGGTCCTTGTACAAGCGAAAAGATCCTAGTCCCATTTTTACATATGCGAATTAAACATGCAGTAAAATTAGAGAACAGCATTATTACACAAAAGCCAAAACTTAGAAAAGTAAACACAAGCAAACTCTAAATGAGTGGCACTGATGCAAATGGCTGCGAGCCAGTCCTAATCTGCCACTTCAACCATCGTTGTGTTACAGAAGTTGATGCAAGATAAACACAGTGCAATTTGTTTAAGTAGCACCACTAATTTTTTTTTTTGTGTCAGCGACAAAAGGCAGAACAAACTAAATGTCCTGAAGGCATGAGGTACACCAAGGTAACTTTATACTAGGTATCGCACTCCCGAGCATTCGGATTTATGATGTCATTGAGTCATGCGACCTGTGACATCACGAGGGTGATCTGAACTTTGCTCCATTTATTTACCTTGCTTGACACGCTTGATGATTACTACAAACAACTACTGCTGTTAATGTTTAATGTGAGTAAAAATATTTTTAGACATTTTTTATCTAAGAAGTAGTATAATATTGCTTGTAATTTTAATTTCATATTACTTGTATATTTTGCAGGAAAATGGACTGTGCAGCAGCTGTATGTGGCAATCACAGAAGAAAAACAAAAGGGCAAAATATTTCTTACCATGTATTTCCAGTGGGTAATCCATCACTTTGCCGCTTGTGGGTTAAAACACAGATTTAATGAAAAAAATGCTAGAATATGCTCCGTTCATTTTACTCCTGATGCTTTTCAATTAAATCCTATGAATGAAATGCTGAATCGCCCATATGTGAAAACCTTAAAGCGCAATGCTGTACCCACTGAGCATTTAACAAAAAAAGCTCCAGGTAAGAAATTTGTGACCGCCAGGCGATCACTGGCCAACGTTTCACGACCCTCGTCGCAGCCCCCTAACGTCAGGTGGAGCTGCGACCGTCTCTTGACCAATGGGGCTCGGCCAGACCGGAAGTTGCGTGCAGAGCACCGAAAGGGCAGTTGTCTCTCCGCCACGGGCGAAGGCGACCCTGACGATGCACGGCCGCTTCTGGTCGTGCGTGTCCGCTCTGCAGACCGCATGGACCTGAGCGTCCGTTCCGTTTAGCGCCATGTGCGCGTAGCACACCGGCGCGCAAGCCAACTACCCAAGTTCTCGCTGGCCACGACGGCGTGACCGTAGCCAAACACTCACAAATTTAGGGCATGAAATAAACACATGAAAGAAATATGAATGAAATGGAATAAATAGAATAAAAAATGAATTTCAATAAACAAAAAAAGTATTTTACATCTTTTTAGACTCAACTGCAACTACGACTGATACGATAACAACGGAAGAGACAACTACAGATCAGCGGTCTCCTCCTCAACCATTTAAAAAAAGTTGGCATAACGGCTGCAATAAAAGTGTATTTAATAGCATCACCGCAAAACCCAGCTGCTGTCCCAGTCAACCAACTAATAACTCATAAGGCACCATCCCCGCAACACTGTTAGTGGCGATTTTAAATAAGAGTTGTGACTTTTAATCACTGAAATATGGTCATTTTAATTTTTAATGTTTTCACAGATACCACAATTGGATCATCATCTAATCCAAATTCATCACAAACAGGAAATAGTTTGTTAATAATTAGTTAATACCCAAATTATTGATTTTGATTCTGGTGTAATTATGTATAATTTTTCAGAAAATTTTTCAGCTATAGAAGAGATGCGCGAAGAAATCCAAACAATCAAAACAATGCTTGTAGGACTTCCCACATCGGTTATTGGACTCGAGTTCAGCGTTTAGCAGCGGAAAAGGAAATTTCGCCGCTTCGCTGGGTGTATCCAGACGGTTCCACGTGTCTGACTAATGGACCTTTAGAAGAGAAGCCCGAAACTATGCTTTTGCCATCCGGAAAAGTCGCTTCTAGTATTCAAGAGTGCATTACAGGGACTTGCCGGAAGAAATCAAATTTCCATTAAGTGGTCAAATAGATTTAAACCATCTTGAACAAAAGTTGGTGGATTCTGATGTGGAGAAAAGTGTGGTAAGAATCTTTGATATATTTTCTTAGCAGCAATTTCAAATTCAATTTTGTTTTCGTTTTTTAGCTGTACAATATAACTTCCTGAACACTACAGACTTCAGTCTTACAATACAATCAACATGCTAAACTGTAAATGCCACATTCATGTAGCGAATGCGGTCTTACAATACAAATTAAATGTAAATGCCACATCTATGGGGGAAATGCGGTCTTACAATACAATTAGAAGACTGCAAATGACCAGAGCTCTCTTCTGGTTACACTGAGACAAGTCATGTCCTCAGTTTATCCAGGGGTGACCACGAGGAGGTAGAGAGTTGGATTTTACACCCCCATAATAAACCATCCATAAATAAACAAGATGAGCAAGTTAACTAAAATTATTAAAATAAAATATAAGCAAATCAGTGCATAAAAAAAAAAAAAAAAAAAAAAAAACAGTTTTGTAAGTGAAACCGTGAATTTAAAAAATATGAAAAATTACTGAAACTGCTTAAATTTTAAATTCGAATTACTTTGATTGCATTTCCCTGGAGTTTGGACACAGTTTGATCATGCACTTGGAATGGCCTTGAAGATAAAACGTCATGAAATTATTGTCTATCGACTAGAAACCGTCAATTTAAAAAATATTAAAAATTAATGAAATTGTTTAAATTTAAACTTAAAATTGAGTTACCCCAATCTAGATTATTTTTATGTATTTGCGCGCGTTAAGTGAGAATGTACCAAATATTACATCATGTAATTTTGAATGATTTTTGGCATTGGTAGGATGAAGTTTGATGAAATTGATGGCTATCGAACACAGAAGAAAAGGACGGCTACTATAAAACTAACAAGATAATTAGAACAAAATTAAAATGAAAAATATACCAGACGTTGCTACCACCAGACACGAAGCAACGAGTTACCTTCGTTAGGGACACGCACAATGAATACGGGGTTCACAGTAGAACACGCACAGTTAGGTACTCCAGGGAGAACAAATCTTCCAAGTACGGTAGTCTAGAAGAGCAATCGAGAGCAATCGAGAGCAATCCACTTAATCACTTCTTCTAGTGATGAAAAACTCGGTAAAACCAGATGTAATAACTATACTGACTGGTGTTGTGCGTCCAATTGCAGCAATTTACGGGAAAAAAAATCCAGAATTATCATTTTTCACATTTCCTACAGAGAGAGACAGGTAAAAAAAAAAAAACTTACAAAAATTATTATTTTACATCCCAAAAAACTGAATTTTATGTTATTTTATTACACTAGAGTCATTCAAGAAATAAAAATCAAACAACAAATACATTTAAAATAAAAATAAAAGGAGAAGTAAAAATAAAATAAAAGTAAAAAACTAGAAAAAAAATTAGAAAAATAAAAATTTTAAAAATAAATAAAATAAATAAATACAAATAAATAAATAAAAAAAGCAGAAAACACATAAAATGGAAATATGAAATGTTAATATCCAGAAATGGCCCTTTGTTGCAGCAAAGTTAAATTCCAAACAAAAAGAAATGCATTTGCAGGCGAAAAAATTCGGTTTTTAGCTGAAAAATGGACACGTTATCCAAAAATAAACTTTTAGACTACTATAACGTCGCAGTGAGGATTATTGGGCTGTAAAAAGTCGATTTTTGGACTAAAAACGTCACATTTGGAACATTTACATATTTTTCTTCAAGAAATGTTTTTCTTTACTGAAAATACTTTTTCTTAAATTAAAAATGCATTTTCTTTCTAGAAAAAGCACTTTTTTTTACTGAAATGTATTTGGCCTCCGAAAATGAATTTTTTTTTTGAAAACGCATTGTTTTCCACCTCAAAATGCTCAAAAACTTCTATTTTTGTCAAAAACATAAATTTTGTTATGTGTAGGTTTGTTTATTCCGCGATTGTGCAAATGTGTACAAAAAATATTCCGCAATTACTTATCTTTACACACATGTTTTGTAGAATTCAGATATTTTAGGAGTAAAATCTAGAAAAAATAAAAATTAATACAAATTCATTAAAGCAATATTTAATTTTTTAATTTGAGAAATATGGAAATGAGACGCATATGAAGGCGCAAGAGGGCAGCAGAGTAGTTAAGATGACGCGCCAAAGGAATGCAGAGTTCAGAGTTCAGAGTTCAGGGTTCAGAGTTCAGAGCTTAGAAGATTAACAGATTAAGATTAAAACATTCTTTTGTACATTTCCTTGTAAAATAATGCATTCTGTATTTACAAGTTGAACAGTGTGGTTGTGTCGCCATTTTGGCAGCAGTTCTTTTAGCTTCTAAACCGAGTTTCAAACCAAAGATTACATCAGAAGTGGATGAATAGCGCATAAATTGCGAAAAGAAGAAAAAGGTAACAGAAAACCGACGGAACAATCCAGAACGAGGAGTGCCCAGTGTAGAAAATATGCTGGTGCTACGACTTCAGGAGATGCGAGTCGAAATGAATAAACGTGACATTTCAACATTTGGAAAGCGGAAAGCGGTAATGGCGATCGAGCTGTGGAGAGCGTTAAAAACGGAGGCAGGCCAACCAGAATCGGACGACGATGAGGACAATGACGAAGCCGAGGATCAACCGTTACAGCACGCACGAGGTACAATTGCTCCGGCCGTAGAGGGGACTGAAAGGTTAATACAACTATTGGTGGCGCAAATGCAGTTGGATAAGGCTCGACGCAAACCGAGGACGGCGCCAAAATTTTCGGGTGAGCAGGGCCAGTTGCGGACAACGATAAAGTGGCTGAAAATGGTCGATGAGCTTGCAAAAGACTACCGCTTGACTAATACGACCAAGGTGGCGAATGAGGCAGCGGCACTAAAAAGAGCGGCAAAGATTTGGCATCAAACACCGGCGAAATGGAACGACATTACAGCGACTGGGCTGCGTGTTTTCGGAGAGATTTTCCGGACCAGGCGTTGACGTTGGCGGAAAAACTAGCTCTGATGCAGGCGCCGCAGAGACAAGACGAGACGGTCGAAGCCTACGTTTATCGAAAATGGGCAGTATGTGGTCGATTGAAGTTAGATTTGGCGAAGGCGCGTGAACACATTGTTGATGGACTGAAAAACAAAGCTGTAATGGGGCCAATATATCTTCAACCGTACAACAGTATTGGCAAAATCATTAAAGACGTGAAAACATTGGAGTCAAAGTACGTTAGTGAAGTGTCCACTTCAAGGGTTGTTCCTGCATTACTCACCTGTGTTGGGAGGCGCTGCTTCGTCAGCGCCAATCAGCGTTCCTAACTAAAGTTCAGTTGAATTTGTATGACTTTACATGTGGCCTCGCGCATTGAACTTCTCTACACAAAACAGATGAATCCTCAGAAAACTCAAACTGGCGACGAGAGATTGGAATGAAATCGAAACCACAAGCGTAATTAAAACCTTTTGTAAAAAAATTCCGTGAACTTTTATCACTTTTCTGAACATTTTGGACTACTCACACAAGCGCACCGCGTGTTAGGCCCAAAAAGGCAACTTTTCAATGTCGAGACGTGAGGAAATCTGTGCATCTCAACCGATCAGCGTTTCAATCCGCACCAAACAACGCAACAAATGGCTGCTCCTCGTGGGTTGTTTCAGGAATACAACCCAGCTCAGAACTGGGCTAATTATGTTGCACGCTTGCAAAGATTTTTCTACGGAGCCGACAACGTCGAGGACAAAAAGAAGGTTGCCATCCTCATCTCCAGCGTAGGGGGAGAGACCTATGAGCGACTCGCCGACCTCTCACTACCCGACCAACCGACGGATAAAACCTTCAAAGAGTTGACAGGTTTACTTACAGCATTTTCTAATCCTAAACCTCTTCGTCTCGCAGAACGCATCAGATTACGGCAGCGTGCCCACTTGCCATCGGAGACAGTGGCAGAGTACGCTTTGGCACTCGCCAAATTGACGAAATACTGCGAGTACGGAGACGCCCTGCCAGTGCATCTTTGCGACCGCTTCGTATCCGGTCTATTATCAGAGCCCATCCAGCGCGCTCTTATCACACAGGGGGAAGCAAACCACTCGAAGGTCGTGCAGGCGGCCATAGTCATGGAAACCACGATGAAAGAAGTGGCAGTTATGGATGGAGGTCGACACTGGGGCCGGCGCTACAATTATTAATGAACAAACCTATTTACAGTTCTATACAAAGTTCCCGCTGCAACCACTCCTGATCCATATGACGTCTTACAACGGACACAGGTTGCCGATGGAGGGAGTGTGCGAGGTGCCCGTCTTGCACGACCGCAAGAGGTATTTCCTGCCGCTGTGCGTTGCCACTGAAGGTGCCGTGCCACTACTGGGACGGGATTGGCTGCACGCTTTTGGGCTTCTCTCCAAAGTCGGCAAACTAGGGGTTCCGTTATCCATGTGATACAGACGCCAAAACTTGCGAAGGACCACGCCGAGCGCCCTGCTTCAACCAAAGCAGGGAAGGACGGTGTCCAGGAGCCAACAACCGGATCCGCATCATCAACAGCCCTGCAGGTGCTTCTCGAAAAACATGCCAATGTATTTAGACAAGAAGTAGGACGATTTAAGCTGTCAACTGTTCATATAGCCGTGAATAAAAACATTAATCCAATTTATATAAAAGCGTACCCCGTTCCTTTAGCCATTAAGCCGCGAATTGAACAAGAACTACAACAATTAGTCTCACTGTAAATAGTCGCCCCAGTAGCGCAGTCCCCGCCATTATTCGCAGACGTAATGGCAAAGCTCGCCGGGGGTGATTTGTTATCAACCCTCGATTGTAATAACGCTTACAATCAATTAGAGCTCGGCGAGGAAAGTAAAATTTTATGCACAATTAATACACACATCAGGTTATTCACCGTAAATTGTCTTTTTTATGGAATATCGACTGCACCCGCAATATTCCAGAGAACCATGGACCAGTTGACATCAGGCGTGGGAAGTGCGCAGCCTTACATCGACGACAGCACGGTGACCGGCAAAATGGACCAGGAACACCTGCACAATCAGGACCGTGTGTTATCAGCCTTTGACCGCGCGGGCATGACTCTCAGCCGACCCAAATGCAAGTTTATGCAGCCCCACATCGAATTCCTAGGGCTGCATATTTTTAAAGACGGCATCCGACCATTGGAATCTAAATTGGCTCCCATGAGAAACTGGGCTTGCCCCACCGACGTCACCTCGTTGAAGTCCTTTTTGAGCTTAATAAACTATTACGGAAAGTTTATCCCCAACCTGTCTTTGACTCTGGCCCCGCTGTACAACTTGACGCGGGACGACGTCACATGGACGTGGGAAGCAGTGCACGAGAAGGCGTGGTCATCAGTGAAAACGGTGGTGTCAACAAAATCGACCTTGACGCACTTTGACCAAAGCAAGAAGGTTTATTTGACCGCTGATGCGTCTCCGGTGGGAGTAGGAGCCGTCCTGTCACATATGACGCCACAGGGCAGCACCTGCCCATCGTTTTTCGCCAGCTCCTTGCTGTCCCCAGCTCAGAGGAATTATGCTCAGATCGAGCGAGAGAGCTACGCCATAGTGTACTGGATAATAAAATTCCACCACTATGTATTCAACAGAAAATTTTTCCTACGCACGGACCACAACCCACTGGTCGCAATATTCGAGGAAAAAAAAGGCTGCAACCAAGTCGTTGCAGCCCGACTGCATCGCTGGGCGGTCTTTTTGTCGGCGTACAACTACGACATCGCTCATATCTCGGCAAAAGACAATGCAGTGGCCGATGCCCTCTCGCGAAACCCGCAGCCCCGTGTGGACTTGAAAGTGGACCTGGAGCTCGAAGCTAACAACATTTTTAATTCTCACATTGCAGATTTTCCGGTGCCCGCAGATGTGCTGCTCGAGGCCTACAAGAAGGATGTGCAGATTCAGGCAGTGTTCAAATACTTGCAAGATGGATGGGGGTCACGAACACCGGACGTTTCGGCCTTTTACAAAAATCGCGACGCTCTGGCTGTGTTTAAAGAATTTTTGTTCTGAGGGGATAGGCTCGTCGTGCCAACAGGCCTAAGGACAGTGGTGTTGTTGGAACTACATGCAGGCCACTTCAAGATCACCCGAACCAATTCTCTGGCCCGCGCCACGGTCTGGTGGCCGGCGATCGACACGGACATTGAGCGCACCGTACGCACGTGCGAGGCGTGCCAACAAGCGCAGCCCGTGCCGCCCCGCTCTACCACGCTGCGTTGGCCGGTTCCAGACGAAGTGTGGGAACAGATTCATACTGATTTCGCAGGCCACTTTTTGGGTAAAACCTTCCTTTTAGCCATTGATGCGAAGTCCAAATGGTGCAAGGCGTGCGCCATGT
Organism: Strigamia crassipes; assembly: GCA_034683725.1. Classification (NCBI taxonomy): domain Eukaryota; kingdom Metazoa; phylum Arthropoda; class Chilopoda; order Geophilomorpha; family Linotaeniidae; genus Strigamia; species Strigamia crassipes. The sequence goes on along the minus strand of JAQFXT010001009.1, from coordinate 2,741 downwards.
CCTCGACCACAGCGGCCGCAACTATAGCAACCTTGGACGACTAGTTCACGCAACATGGGCTGCCCATCCATGTCCATTCGGATAACGGGCCCCAGTTCACGGCAAGCAAATTTAAGAGTTTTTTGCAGCACAATGGCATCCGCCAGACGTTCTTGCCCCCTTATCACCCCGCAACGAACGGCGTGGTGGAGGGGTTCGTCAAGACTTTTAAACACCAAGTGGAAAAATTCGTGGCGCTAAAGATGCCCCTGGACGATGCGGTAAATCGATTCCTTCTCACGTACCGCTCGACACCACACATCGCAACGAAAAAGACGCCAGCCGACCTATTTTTGGGTAGAACGTTTATTTCAAGGCTACATCTGCTGAATCCGCGCCTGCTGCCGGACGCCTCACCTATGGAAATAACTCGTAGCTTTGTAAAAGAGCAGTCGGTATACGTAAAAGACTACCGCAGTCGGGCGAAGTGGGTGGCAGCCACAATCACGCGCAAAGTTTCTTCGTCAACATACGAAGTAGAAGTGCCCAGTAGAGTTGCCTTGAAAACTTTTTCTCAAGAATTCGTTTTGTCAATGCAGCCTATGATCATCCTTTACCAACTGATGTTCGTAATCGCATTCTAATTTTAATTCTTACTTCAAGTGCAAGTGAATTGTGCATTTCCAGAAGTTCTTCTGTAGCTGATCAACACTCCACTACCATTTCACTTGAAGAAACTTTAAGTTCATCGAAAAGTATTACTGATGCAGTTGTCAGCACAAATGTTGAGCAGGAGGAAAACTTGATGTCATTTACAACCACTGACCTGCTTATAGATGTAGTTGAGAATTCCACAAACCAACCTGCTGTGTGTGATGAATTTGAAAACGATGGAAACCATGTTATAATAGACTGCGATGAAAGTGCTGTTGCATTGTATAATAACATTAACACAAGCAGTCCGAACTGTGGCCACCAAGCATTACGCTATGTGGCCGGATACGTAGCTTTTCGTTGCAGCAGCATTTACAGTACCTTAGGCACCCCAACTGGACAATTGCCCATTGCGAATCAAGACATGGGCAATTGGATACAGTTTTTATCACGAGGAAAACTTAGAGTTTCTTCAGATACATGGATGGGCATCATTAGTAAATTTGAAATAATTTTTGCAGGTAATCTATATCAACTGACATTTTTTCTTTGAAACTAAATGTTTTTTTAAATAGGCTTTCATGGCTACATTACAGATGAAGTTTCCAGATATTTCTTCAAAAATAATAAAATTGTACGTGCGCATAAAAACATTTATTTGTGTGTGACATCTCAACAGGTTGAGTAGGTTACTTAACAGGTTGATTTACTCGAGAGGGGAGTTGGGTTTTTGTTATTGTAGAGAAGTGACGTAACAATGGTTGTTTAAATAACTCTATTTATTGTTTTGTGGTGACCTCGAATTTCCATTCGAGTGTTCACCTAAAATGTATATAATATTGTCACGCGTCCCAGCCGCATCATTAGCTGACGGGCTGTTTCGCGCGATGTTTAGTAAGATTGGTTATCAAAATCCCCCATAGATGGTGTTAGTAGTCTAATTGAGAATTGATGACGAGACGGACCGTTCGACTCAGTGCGCAAGGGGAGAATGGGAAGTTTCCTAATTGGTTAAAGAGAGAAAGTTAGTTAGTTCTGTTCTTGAGCTCATACTATGAACATCATGTCTAAGAGTGTGAACGCCTGCCGGCTTACGGCGCGGCAAAATCCTCTTTAACTATTGCTTATTTTTATAATGATTATTATTATATTGGCCTTGCTGGTTTAAAGTTAGTTTGAGTGAGTTTAAATCTAATGTACTTTATGATGTATTGTAAATTATTAGTGTGATGATTATATTGGATTTATGTGTTATTGAATTGGATGTTTATTAAGTGTTTATTACTGAGTTGAAGTTAAGGAATTTGTTAAGAGTTATTCTTATTTGATTTCAAATAATTCATTGTCATGATTATTAAATTGCTTGAATCATTATCATTTGAATAAATAGTAATCAGTGTTTATTTTCATATAATTAAAGTAGACTCAGTTTCATTCTTGATTGCTACGGAGTGTGACTCATCCCCTCACACACGTAACAATATTTAGACATTTTATTTACTTCAAAAAAAAAAATGCTTAAAGTAAGATCTAGATGACGTAAGTCAACTATCTCCCCTCTCGACTCCTCCCACTTGACTTGCGGCGATCCGGGTTTTACGTTTAAATATAATACAAATATTTAACAATGTCGCCGGTGAGATGCCGTGTAGGCCTTATACTCTTGGCTGTTTTAAGTCTAGGGTTAAGTAATATTATAATATATTGAAATAAGTACAACTTATTTCAATGGAAACAAACACAATGATTTTAATCTGAATGGTGATTAAATGAAATACAAAATGAATTATCACAGATAATTAAGGAATGGATAACTTGAACATTGAACATGACTAGGTATTAATGAAATGAATTTAAATTAATACTAAACAGTGAAATGGCTGACAAACAGCTTGAACTAATAAAAAGCTAACACTAACAATTCTAACAAATGTAACACAAAGGAAAGTGGCGGGAAACGTCTCGTTTTCCGCCCGTCAAAACTCACGTCTTCTCCTCACGAGAGCAACGGCTCGATCAGTGAGTTCCCTCCTACTCCTCCGGTTCGCGATGGGGTTGTAGCGTGAACCCCCGAGAGCAACGGCTCAATCGGAGAGTTACCTACAACA
>JAQFXT010001008.1:0-22120 GCA_034683725.1 Strigamia crassipes | reverse complement strand
ATTGGAACTTAATGCATTTTTTATTATTATTATTATTATTATTATTATTATTGTCATACTCCCCTTGTATATGAACAAAATCAGTTTAGATTGTTAGGAAAAAAGACGGGAAAGTGGAATAATAAATTAGAAATATAAAAGAGGATTTGTAATAAGGAGTCGGGAATAAAATGGCGGGAAATTAAAGATTTTTAGACACTGAGTGAGTGTAAAAAAACACGAAATCAACAAGTGCTAAGATGGTCAACAGGCTAAGTTCCACTGCCCTATAACGAAGGGGGCAGCGGACTGGACGAATGAATTTCAACCAACCAAAGCATTTCTCTTGGCCCAGCCGCCCATGCCAAACCCTTAAAAAAAAAAAACACCCCCAATTTGAAGAAAAAAAAATATATATTATTATAAAAAATTCAGTTAAAACATGCATTGAAGGAAACAAAATATTCCTTTCCAGATTTATTTTAACTTTTATTTTATTTTTTTTAAACAAAATAAATAAAAAATAAAATAAAATTCAGATTCGAAGTGGGGCTGTCCAAGGATGAAAAAAGTGCCTTTTGTTGATGTGAAATCCACCCGAGCACTGGGAGCCACCAACCTGCTCGTATTTCTCCAACTCTTGCTGGTAGAATCGTCGGATCTGGGCCAACTTGGTTCGGTAATCAGTGTGCTCGATCGTGTCCGCTTCTGGGGGCTGTTGTCCCGAATCAGATGAGCTCGAAGCGTAGGTAGTACTAACATGGCGATCAGGTGTGCTACCTACCTGCTCGTATTTTTCTAATTCCTGATGATAGATTTGGCGGATCTGCGCTAATTTGGCCCGGTAGTCCGAGTGTTCGATCGCATTGTCCGGTTGTCCGGGTCCACCCGACACAGCCGCGGAAGCATTCGCCGCAGCGCCTGCGCCGCCGCCTTTCTCGGGCCCGGCTACTCCTTCGGCGATGAGCATGTTGTCCAGCCGCATCAGCTGTGGATCTGGCGGTTCTTCTTCCTGTGTATTTCGCAAACTGAGAACTGCAAAGAAAAATACAAACATTCAATTTACATTCGCACGACATACGACATTTAAACGTGCCAACTTTTCTCATTAAATTGATACAAATTCGACACGATGTTGTCAAACACCAACACAACGCATTAACGAAACAAATCAACATTACTCCAATATATGATAAAGCCCAAAACTACCATTAACTCTCAACACCACGCACAATTGTAATCACAATCACACTTTATTTTTAATCTAGTCAAATCCGGCGCTACGCACAACCCGAAATCCCTCGCAGTCAACTTGCCGAAGAACGCAACGCAATCTCCATGAAAAAGAAGCCACGCCACGCCACGATTGCCAATCACCAAACACAAACATCGCCGATTCCAACAACCTCATCTTCATTGATGGAATCCTAAAATGCAAACGCAATGCCAATGCCATCACCATCATCATCTTATAATCAAATTACCAGCGCCATATGCCGTAATCAAATTAAGGGACATACTCAAACGAGCAGACAAATTATTGCCAACGACTGTCAACCATTTCACGCCGGGATAATTTTCTCCCTTGTCCCAAAAAGACAATTTTTATCTCGACAATTTTCCCCTTTACTTCTTCTTTTCACCAACTAAAAAACCCTCGGCCCCGACCCTTTTTCTTCCCCTCAGCACCAGTCAGCAGTCATCAAGTGGACTCGGCCTGAGAGCATCCATTACTGGATCGCGGTGCTCTGAGTCTCATTCCGTTTCACAGTAATGGATTCGATCTCCAGAACTAAATGCTTCGTTGGAAAAGAGGGCGGGGAAGGGAGAAACAGAGAGAGAGAAAGAGAAGAGAAGAGAAGAGAAGAGAAGAGAAGAGTGAGGGGAGTGCAACTTCACGGGGAAGTGGCCGCATGCACTCCTCGGCTTTCATTTCTACAACAGAAGAGGGCGCGAGCGTCGCTCACCCACCCACGCATGAGTTTTTCACCAACCCCCTATTCTACCCTCGTGTGAAGGGCCATTAACTCCAGAATTGTGCGAGAAACAAAAATCTAAAATAAAAAAAAAATAAAAAAATAATTCTTTTAAACACTGCACGTTTTTATTTCATTTCAACCGCCAGATGGAGTCCAACACGATATTTTGGATTATAGAATCGTGTAAGAGCTCACAAAAACAACAAAAACATCATCATTTTGACCCGCTTTTTAAATTTTCCATTAAAAGTGTTTAAAGCGGCAGTTGATGCAAAAAAATGTTTCCGACATTTCCCACTAGAGCGTAGTTGGAATGTTGACAAAAATCAAAGGTGACAAGTTTGTTCCGTTTCATCCTTAGTAATTTATACTCCTAGGATCCAAAGTGAGTGACAATTACCATTTGGACCCGTGACGGCAGTAGGTGAGCAACGCGGGAGGGTGGCGAGGATGAATCCAGGTGAGATGTGGCACATCAAGTTACAGATATAAGAAGCTAAGTGCCGCCTCCCCAGCTCTTATTCTTAGCTTTTAATCTTGAATGACACTCGGCCTTTTTCAACGGAGAAAAAAAAAGCCAACTTTTTTTTCTTTCTCCTTTTTCTTTTTTCCCGCCTTTTATCCCTCCCCACTCTTCCCATCAGGCTCACTTGAGTGGCGTACAAAAGAAAGGGACGAGATTAACCGTGCTTCACCCCACCCTACTTCTGTCCTAAAGTCAAGAATGCATTTTCAGATTATACTCTTCAAATTAACAACTGTCATACATAGTCAGCACTTTTTTCTCCCTCTCTTGCTGAGTGATTAGGTAGGTAGTTAAAGGGTTTATGACATTACAAATTCCACACACTTAATATCATTAAAGCTTCACTCTGTAGCCATGAAATCAGTGTCGGGTTGCTTGCTCAGCTTCCCTGCAACGTTTTCCTGTTTATACGATGATTTAACTATTATTGGCGGCACATCGAGTGAGTTTTCACTTTTCTTGCGTAGAAACATCAATTTAAAAAAAATGAAAAAATAAAACGTCCATAAAAAATTTATTTTTATTTTAAATTTACAGGTATGGTGGGGGGGCACGAATGCGCCATTTAAATAGACTTAGGTGCATAAAAATAAAAATAAGCCTTTAAAATTGTATATTTTTTTCTCGGTGAATGGCGAAAAGAGAAATAAATTGCACGTTACAAGAGTTTCCTTGGGGACAGTCACCATCTTGAATCTGGTGTGGGCAATGGGGGAAAAATATGGCGCGAATCTTCCCTCCTCCGTTCCACAATCGCAGCGCTTTTACTGCGGACTTTTATTGTCAATTTGTTTTGCCTAAATTTTATCTCTCGCTTTCCTCTCGTGCCAACAGCGCCATCTGATGCACTTTAAAAGCGACATCCACATGGCGGCAATAATTTTTCAACTTCTCTCTATTAGCACCAGAAGGACAAGATGCACACACACATGTTAAAAAACATTCAACTTCTTTATAGTGCAAAAACGATTCTCTTTTACTGCTATGTTTACAGAGCAAACAAAATTTTCAAAACATCAATCCCATGTCTAAATTGTACTTGAAACAATATTTACAGTACATTGATTTGACGTGATAAATTTGTTTCTTTTTCGCTGTGTTTGAAGACACTTCTTTGGAATGCATCGCTTTCAATTCGCGCTGTGCAATGTCATTCATTTGGTGAGATTAATTGCATTCAACGGTTCATTTCAATTAAAAACAGTTAACAAATGACCATCAAAATTAGTTTAATCAAAATAAGTGAAAACTCTCCCATCACGGTTAACTCTCCGAGGACTGGGCTAAAAAAAACAACGTCAAACAAATGGCGATAAACATCCCCGGAATAAAAATCTGCAGTTCGATGTTACGTGTCATGATTTGCAGGGAAGCCCCACTTCAACTTAGCATTTGATTTTCAAGGGGTCAAATAAAATTGTAATCAAGAAAATGCAGTTGCTATTCATCCAGATTGTCAGCCCTCGGATTTCTAAACTAATTTAAAAAAATTGAAAATTTGGTTACCAATTTCGCGTTTGAACGGGTCTATTTAGTCACCTTAATTTAATATTTGAACGTGCGCACATTACCGTCGTATTCCGTACCTCCGAAATCGAATTATCGAAAATTCCATTTGCGGTTTGTGATGTAAAAAGTATCACTTCCTGTCATCCCAGATCAGGAAAATCAAAACCAAAAACAAAGATAATTTATTCGCACATCACGTTCCACCTTTTGCAAACCAAACAAAACAATTTCTACACATTTGAAAAGCGTAAAAGAAAAGAAAAAAACGAACGATGAAACACATTTAAACTAAGCCAAACCACTAAGACGACCACAAACTCCTAAACCATCGCGTATACGGGGTAGGCGTGCGTGTGTGTGCAACGGCGACTTAGGAGTCTCCAGGGATATAAAATGTTGGCTCAAGAGTGAAAAATGGCGGCATCAAGCAGCCAGAGAATGAGCGCGTGCTCTACGATGACACACTCTTCATGCTTAGCCCAATTTGCTACCACAAAATCCGTCCGTTTCGATTTTGACCTCAAACCTGCCAGTTCCAAATAAGGAATTATGCGCCTGCCTCGGCGGCACACACCTTACCCCTATCGTTCAGGCAAAGCTCTAGAGATGGGGGGGACCGCGTGCAAAGAGAAGTTCAAAGAGACAAAGATCTGATGGTAGGAAAGACCATAAATTGTGCTTATAGTAAACATTTGCCGATAAAAGAGTGGACGAGCACAAGGAGCTGAAGAGACCTTGAGCTTATAGAGAAAAGGGAGGGGGGGAAGGAGGTGGCGTCCCAACTGGCAACGATGTATCATCCAAACGGGACACCAGAGCGGCATTACACTATCAACACCCACTCTCGTGGCCCATAATTCATTGAGGCGCGAGACAAACTGACGCAACTCCCCCCTTCCCCACCTCTTTCATCCTTGCCATAATCTTTAAACGGTAAACAAAAATATACGAGGCTGGGGCCCGTCTTCCGAGAGGACGGCGCATCATTAAAGATGGACGCGCTGCTCTGCTTGATTACAAAATAATGTTGTAAACCATCAAAACATTTTTACAACGAGACGCAGGGTTAAAGGTGACTGAAAGTTCACTCGACCAACAACACTCGCCCCGAGTGACCCCTTACACACCCGGATGTGAGCGCCAACGTCTCTCCTCTCCTCTGGCGTCATCAATTATTCACACAAACAACGGCAGCATGAGTTTAGCTAGGGCTTTAGCAGTTACAGTTGTACTATTCTAATCCCTTCGTTTCAACCATCCAGGCATTAGGCTTGAAAAAATATTTATAGATATCCAAAAAAAAAAAAAAAAAAAAATATTTTCTTTTTTTTTTAAAAGAAAAAAGATTGAAATTTTTCTTTTTTCTTCGTTTTTTCTTCTCCCGTTCCTTTCAAAGTGCGGCGTTCTGCCATTTTCATACTTTTCTCATTTGGTCCCCATTTGAATAAAAAGACCATCACTAGTGTACCTTGAAAAATTAGGGGGAAAACTGATTATCACACGCCAGAAAGAGAGGAAAAAAAATAATTCCAGAGTATGTGTAGGGGTTGGGAGTGGCAATGCATCCCTTCAACCGAAAGGTCGTCATGGAAACGTTAAAAAAAAATTGTAAAAAGTAAACCGCTGATTTCCATCAAAATTATTAACATTTAAAAATAAAACCAAAAAAAAAATAAATAAATTATAATATTGTATCGCCTCGATTTACCACCGCAGCAGAAAATCTTTTTTCCCGGCGACTTTCGTGCTGCACTAATCCAATTATCTAACACAACTAGTGGTAATTTGCGGCGGCACCAAATCAAGGCGATACGCTATGTAATAAGCCCGTTTCTAGTATTATTATTACTTTGTATAAAATGTTAAATAATGTCTTTTTCCCGCCTCCTCAATCTCGTTGCTGAAGAAAAAACTGACCCCCAACGCAAACTTGTTCAAATCCCCACGGGGTGCCTCTGATCTCAGCAGGGGTTCCGTTCTAGAATTCAATCTAATACGGAGGGGAATGAGGGAGACCCACATCTCACCGTCTGAAGTGGACACAAGGACAAATTATGAAAAATGACCACACCCAGTTCCCATAGGCGACTTCTTTTCATTCTGCGAGTCTCGCCGCGCGGCTAAGAAGATGGATGGAGAGAGCGGAGGGGGTCTCGAAAGGGGAATAAGGTGGTGGTGGTGGTGGTGGAGGGAGCAGGAAAGAAGGGTTCTTTAGGGAACACCAGCTGACGCCAGCGCCGTGCCCATGCCCAACCGAGCAGAGTTAAGCCGCGTGCAGTTAGGGATCGCCGTTTAACGGTCAGTCGAAGGGGCGCCAATGCTAATGGCGAATGACCCAAGGGTGTGTGCAGTGGACAGTGAAAACGGGTTGGACACCGGTTCGATTTCAGTGACATCGTTCCTATTACATTACCCTAACACGCGGAAATATTACACAAAAGAAAAGCAAGAAAAGAGAAAGAAAAAAAAAAAAAGAAAAAAAAAAAAAGCTCCGCCTGATATGAGGAGGTAAACTTGCCCGCACAGCACGAGGGTATAGAAAAGAGCGCAAAGCCGACGCGAAGACGACGTCTGGATGTGTAGAGGGGGCTGGTGAAAAGAAGGGATGAGGAAGAAAAGAAGACGAAGGAAAAAAAAAAAAAAGGAAATAAAAAGCATGATTCACTCATCGGAGCCGCATCGGCAAGAGCAGCAACACGCCCGCTCCCCGCTCCTCCACTCGGCCGTCGTCGACGCCGAAAGACGGTGCAGCTTCCCGCTTCCATTTCCACCTCATAAAACGGAGAGCTGCACGAGAAGCACTCACTGATTCCATCTCCATAACACATCATCCCCACCCCCGAGCAAAGTATTGTACACTTCCACCTCCCCACCCCACAAGCAACCATTCCTCCATCCTCGGCAAGCATCTTGCAGCATCCTCGTCTCGAGAAATCATCAAAGGGTTGAAGCGGAACATAAACAAAGTCGTCGTTCACAGTCAACAAAAGCCACAAACTTCACCCGTTACATCATTCCAGCCCTCTCCCCGCCAGCCTTTATCTCGAATTTATTCCCCGCCCGATATTTTTTGCCCCCATCGCGCGTCTTAATCCAATTTGATCATTCCCCTCCATCATACTATTACTAATAGCGTCGATGATCCTTCGCTACGGCAAAAAACCAAACCTGCCAGTTAATTACGGCGCATCAAAAGCGCCCCCATCTCGGCAAACCTGACGCTAATCATGATCTGAGACGTAGCGCCCATTTTTAATTGCTTGAGAAAAGTTTGCAGGAGAGAGGAGAATTAAATTTTAACCTCATTTACGCCCAAGCATCTTTCTCTTCTACTTACGCCACAAGTGTCTAGAAATCTCGTAATTAAGGCGAATTTTTTTCCCTCCCGCCCCCCCGCCTATCGTACGGCTCCGGATGAGAGTGACAAGCAAAGAGTGGGGGTAGGAAGGTGTTGCAGATGGAAGAAGTTGCTCGTGTACATGCTTCCACCTTACATAAATATATAATTGAGTGCAAGATGAAAGGCAAAAAGTGTCAGATGATGTTTAATAAATAAAATGAAAGTAATTTTTTTTAAAGTTATGAACTAACGTGTGTGTGTGTGTATACGGGGAGGGAAAAAGAAAGCATGAAAAATTGACGATTCAACATGGCTGCCGGCTCGCAAACTAATTACTCGTAGAAGAACGCAGCACAAGCAGATCTAGAAAAGTGCGCAGAGTAGAAGAAAACCACCAAATTTAATTACTCGCTGGGTTGCAACTAAAGTTAAGCCTAATTGCCTGGTCCACATATTGAATCATGCATCACTATATTAATATCATACATCTAATACGTGTCTGCTCACTGGGACTGTGCCTTAATAAACAAGGATTTTTCCGTGCTCATCCCGCGCTTCATTTTCCGCTAACCAATTAAAACGATAAGTCCCCTCGTTCTGTAATGAACCCTGACGCAGTCAAACTGCTGTTTTAACCTTTTCACCTCTATCGTTATACTTCGGGAATACCAATTTCATCTCCTAAAGTTGACAGAAACCTCAAACTCGGTGCTAAAATACCAATTAGCCGATTAAAAGAGCAAATTTCAACTTCCACGCTTCAAACTCGAGCAAAACAAATGTTCAGAAAAGTGATCTTTAAAACAAGACAATAAGACGAGGGGGGAGAGAATTCTATCCAAGTGATTGCTGTCACTCAAACGAGCAAGAAAAACTATTTGCTTTTATGTATTATTATCGAAAAAAGAGAGGAAGAAGAAACAGCATTACGCACGACAGTGAAATTGCACTTGTGCCATCGTTACCATCGGAAAAACCGACATGGAAAACTCTTTGGACCTCAAACTCGACTTGACATTCGGCGGCTGGTGCATGACACTCGGCCGCCCGATGTTCGCCAGCCTCGAGTATGCCAACCCGATTGAGGACTGACGCATTATCTTTTCATGACAGACAAGCGACAAAATCCCCCGACGGCCAACGCGCACCCTACTCATGTAAACACACTTATTTCGTTGTTACCCACCTCCCCACCTCTTTATCCTTTTCCCTCCCGCGTTCCAGTTTTGGCGCCAATTGGACACTTGTGGATGTCAAATTCATGAGTAGACAATAAGACGAGAGGTGGTAGGTGAGCATGTGAAAAATAAATGAGAAAAGCAAATTCAGACTCCTTCGGCCTCCTCCTCCTCCTCCCGCGTGATGGATCCTCGTTACCATGACAACGGGATGCTGGCGAAACGAGCGCCAACTTTATCCCGCGCAAATAAAACTAACATTCGCGAACAGACAGAGAATTTTCTCCCTTCTTCTACAATTCAGATATGATGGCGATAATAACAATCATCCGCCTTCACTTACCCCTTTGCCTCCCTCCATTTGCAACGAATGATGGGGCCATTAAATAATTACACACAACCCCTGTTTTACTCGTAATAACACGCACATTACAAGCCAATCCAACGACTGCATAATTCAGGGACTGAGAAAACAGATAAAGAATTTAAAAAATAATAATAATAAAAAATAAAAAAAGAAGAAGAAAATAAAAAGAATAAAAAAGGTTTCTTCTTATCCAACGAGGACTCCCTCAGGAGACGAGATCGGCTCATCTTTATGGCCACATCTACGGTCGAAGGATACAAAATGCCACACAAAAGCCTTCAAGATGACCGAATTAAAAGCGCAAAACGATGGGCAATAAAACCGGAAAACAAATGTTTTCTTTTTTATTTTATATATATAAGTGAATCCGCAAAATCAAATTCAAGATGAAGTTACAGTCAAATTTTCAGATAAAATTAAACTTTAAAAAAAAATAATAAAAAAATTGGTCGTGGGACCCATCATATATTTCGACCATCGGTCATTGTTGTAACGATCCAAAGTGATGGAAAACTCATAGAAAAACCGTTAAAACGACCAATTGTAATTAGTAACACAGATATGAATTGAAAATGCAGGAAATTCAATTAGTTTTCTTTGTACACGTTTTCAATTGAAATTACAACAATTAATTTCTCAAATTCCATAAGCCTCGAGACCATTTCCCCCACTGCACTACATTTTTATGACCCAAAATTCAATCTGTCCGCAATTATTTCATCCGCTTCAACATGAAATAGGTTTACTTTTACAACCCCTTAAAACAGAACAAACCCAAATAAAAAATAAAAAAAATCCCACGAACTAGAAATCCGCACAAACTAAAATCCAAAACCAAAAAAAGAAAAAAAAAAAAAGAAAAAAAAAGGAATGCTTTTAAGAGGAGATTAACAAAGTTCCAAACTTGGAAAGGAAGGAAGGAAGGAAGAAGACCTTGGAGGATTCCATGCATAATCCTTTTGCCTTCTCTTCGGAGATTAGAAGAGAGAGGTCAGTTTCCATCAAGAAAACGCCCCCTGTATTAAAATATAAACACTGATCCCCCATCTCATCCTCATTAAAGAAATGAAATTCCATTCAGCATACGTCACACTCGAATAAACTCAAACTCATTTGACGCGCCATTGGACGCTCACCGAACGCCTCACGACCGCCGCCTGTCTTCGCACCGAGAAATGGTGAGGAAGGATGGGAGGAGGATGCTGCACGCGCCAGGTCTGGACGCCACCGATAAGACGCTCCCCTCCCAACCTCACCTAGACTAGTGATTTATAGTCACTACCCACTCGCAGCTACTACCACCCGATAAGTGGGGATATTGCAGTAGACGCCAAACGCAACCTCTATATAAACAAAACGCTGCACATTACCAAAAATCTCCTATTGCTAATTACGGCTGGCAAAACACCATCCATCATACAAAAGGCTTAAGAGCCGACTGCTGGCGATTTATGGCAACCGATTCCATTAAGCGATGATATTCCCGAGTAATGAAGGGTTAACACTTGCTGCTCATCGCTGCAAAGCCCCCGACTCATTCGCTTCACATTTTACATTTTATATTATAGATGCGGTCGAAAATAGAAAAATATGACGTCACTTAATACAGTCTACACACAAAACGCACCAAAAATAGATTTTTATACATTCGTAACTAATTGTTCCATATGTAGACGCATGTTGTTAGCTTGGGAGTTTTAATAAAACTGAATAAAAACAATACAATTTGGTTTAGAAAGAAAAGTATTAACAGTAGCTACTACCTTAGTGTATAAACGTGATCATTATTATGCGCTAACATACATTTACGCGATATTAGGGACCAAATAACCGAATTTTTTAGCTTTTAACACAAAATCTCTCCATAGAAATGAGTATTTACGTTTGCAAACATTTTTCTACGGCTCTATTTTCATTATAGTGTCTTTATGCACACCCCTTATTAAAATGGGTATCCATGGAAACCAAGTTCACATGTCTCCCCTCCCTCGTTGTCTCTTAAGGATCAAATTCTCATTTTAAATGCTTTCACTTAAATAGCGTCGGTGTAGATTAAATGTACCTTACAAACCGAGGTGATCAACCTTAACAACCCTTCATGTCCCCCTACCCATCCCCGCGACTCTACGAATCAATGAATCGAAACTTAAAGTCTGCCCTCGCTCGCACAACAAAATGTGTAGTTTCGGTTGGCAAACTTGTAATTTATTTCACCCCTTCTTCGCTTGTCACTGAATCAACTTGGGGTCGTCTAGATTCATTTCCTGTTTGAATTCAACCAAACACAGAGAAACCTTGCTACTAAACACAAATTCTAACTTAGCTTATTCGTCTACGAAAAACGAAGGAGCAAAAAAAAAAAAAAAAAAAAAAAAAAAAAAAAAAAAAAAAAAAAAAAGAGGAAAAAAAGTGAAATTCTGTTTGCGACATCAATCTGATTTATTATCAGTTTTTTAATTGAGTCGAGTCGTCTAATGGCAGTGAAAATGAAGCCGTAGTCATGGTAGGCACAATTCCAATTTTGGCCAATCTCAAGTCGGCACTGCTTCACTTGTTTACTCCATCGCAGCTGGAATTTCGCCAGTGCAGAAAAGAGTTTCCCATTGAAATTATTTGACTGTAAGTATTAAATAATGAGACTTTAAAGTGCCGGGTGTGCTCCTTAATTCAAACTTGCAAACTTTTACCCCCTACACTTTGCGAAACTATAAAAATCGTCTTCGCCCCATCATTTGTGACTCAAGACTCAATTTACCTCCATTGAATAATGACCAGGTGATTCCAGTTAGTCATCCTCTCGCATTTGGCCGACCGTCACTAATTGGGTGTTGGCAGAATGCTTTCAGAAACAACAATTGGATTTTTTTCTCTTTATTTTGCACTCCTAAATTAAATAAACAAGGGCCAATTCGTACTTTTTTGTATCTTGACATATGGAAAGGGAATCTAAGATATAAAAAAAAATGATTATAGTTATTCTTTTCCGGATACTTCAGCTACAATTTATTTAAATAAATGTTATTTTTGGGTATTTCAGTTGACTATGACAGTTTCAGTTATACATTGTAATACTATACAGATCTCAGCTAATGCACTTTTGACTGTCATACTTTAATACGATTTTAGCATTGCACAGCTCGCTTTTTAAATATTTTAAAAAGAATCTTGTCATTTGCTAAAGGCTGTTTGAAGCACTAGTGCATAACGTTGGCGTCAGAGTGCGTCTCACTTGAGTGACAGTGCCACAATTGGCTGCAAACGCGATCTGACAGCATCCCTGAGTGAAAGTTCATCACTGTCGTTGTCACCTGCAAACGAGACCACATTTGGCCCGTGTGCACTCTCTTTTCTTTGATTAGGGTTAATGGGGAACAGCCTGGAAACAGCAGCAGCCGCCTACTGCTTTTCTTATTTAAAGAGACACACACCTGAAGAGTGTTCATCACTCAATAAGATTATCGTGCTTGCTTTTAGAGTTTATCAAACGTAACGCAAGGAACGGAAGGATGCTGCTACATTTCTTAGGTTAATGAACTTTGAACACTGGAGCGTGAATTTGAATTCTGTTAAGATCCGAATTTGTTTCTTGCTACGCATGACGTGCTGAATGTGTTTATTGAAGCTTATTGATAAACATTTGCCTTATTAGTGGTATTTACACGTGATTACATTTATCAATATCTTCAAGTACTTGTTTGTTCGGTTAGTGTTGCTGTCACACGTGCGAGATAAAGATTTTTTTTTGTTGTGTGTTTGAAGTTATAAAAACGGATCGATTTTAATCCCACCAGTAAATATTGCATCACAATATGAAAAAGATTTAGTATGTTTTTCGTTTTAAAGATTGGGTGAAGTGAAATTCCCGAGTTTTATAACCCACTCGGTGACATTTATGGGTAAAAATGCCACTTAATTACATTATACTTGACAACTGCATTAACCGGAAATGAGGAACTGAGTCTCTGTGAAAGTTTTTATGCGTCTCGTTTGTAAATATTTAATTTTATAAGAATTTATAACAATGTTACAAGGAAGATGCTCGACTAATCGATTGTGTTTGTCTGGTCCCATTTCACTTCCTCTTCTGTCAACGTGATAATTTTCTTTTCTCCTTTTCTCCATGGCCTGACACAAGAGGGGCGTGTTGCCAGCCAACTGTGGTACTATTTAATGGCTAGAAAACGACTGCAGTTTCTCCCTCAAACTACAAGTCCAGTGTCCTTTCTCCACTTTGTACCCAAGCTGTGTCAATTCATTTATTGGTCAATTGAAGAAACTTTGGAACATTAAGGCTTAGATGGCTTGGCATGTTGGATTTTTTTCTTCTTCTCAATGTCAACAATACTCATAAGACTTGGAATACTATACCCTAGAAGAGAAATAAAACTGCAATGAGGAATGACGATTTTGTTTTTGAAAACTCTTGCAACATTATAAACAAAATTTACAAACACTTAGTATGAAATAGTAAACGGTACATCAAATTGTGACATTACATTTGTGTTTGACGCTACTAAATCGGCAGAGAAAATGGATTTAACACCTCATCAAGAGTAATGGTTTTCCAAGAATATAATGCGTTGGCATGTAGTTCTCTTTTCCATTAAGAGAGGTCACATTTGCCATTGCCTTCTCTTTGTGCCAAGAAGCCTTTATTGGGGCAGGTATTTTTCGCTCACTTTGCCTCTTCGTGCAGAGGAGGATGCATAATAATCTGTGAAAGCATGTTGTGTAAAAACGAGTTGCTTTACTTATGAGCAGCAGGGGACGGACTTGCGATTCCGTAATCGCCCACTAGGGGAGATAAGAATAGCGAGATTAATTTGGGCATCTGCTCTGTTGTCCTGGGAAACAACACCCCAATTGATGTTTTTATTTCTCTTGAAGCAGAAACTTTTTCTAAGTGGTAAAATTAGTTTTGTTGTCAGAAACTTCGAGTTTCTTTAGATTTTTTGTTTTCACAATTTTTTTTTTTAAATCGTTTAAATTATTCTTTTTTTTTGTTTCTGTTTGAGAGTAAAATGAACTTAAGAATGTTAATGCAAAATTAATTCTCTTGGAGTTTTATTTTATTTTTTTTTTTGTCAGTTACATAGAATTGCTCGAGATTCGCTTGCATTCAGGTAAATTGAATGGTTCCCTCCTCTTGATTTTTTCAAACTTGTGTTTATTCACTAAAATGAAACGGCTTCGATATTTGCACGGGTTCTCGGCTCGAGCTTCGCTTCGCAATTAAAAGGAAAAATACGCAGGCGGAGAGCAAGCAAGTGCACACATTGCAAGGATTCGTTCTCTCTGCTTCAAGTGCAGCTGTTATGCAGAACTCTGCATTTAATCAGGATTTTTCCATTTGACTGAGAAGCTTCTTTTACTCCTTTGAATACGACTTGAGACATTGGTGTAAACAGTTTATGGCTGAAAGCGAAGTTATGAAATCCGGTTACATGTGATGCTTGAAATTATGACTTAAAACGGAAGGATATTTTTTTTTCTTCTTCTTCTCGTCACCTAAAAAGCACACAAAAAAATGCAGAGAATTTTTAAAAATAAATTGAAGAATGAAAAAGGAAAAAAATGCAAAGTAGTAAAAATAAAAATTGCTACATTAAAAGAAAAAGAAATGAAATAAAAAGTGGGAAATTAGGTGGGGAAAAATGAGTTAATAGTGGTCGGGAGGAAAAAAATTGTAAATTGCCAATTTTGTTCTTTGAAAAGAAAAATGATCCGCCTAATATTTCGTATGTTTTTTAAAAGAATTTTCGTAAAAATTCGAAAAAGTATAAAGTTTATCACGAAGAACGGGCAAACTGTTTCTCATTCTAATTTCATAGCTTAGCTACGATAATCTGGCAGGTAGGTAATGGTTGGAATATCAAATTGAAATGTTCCAATTGGGAGATCTTTGTGACAGTCGCTATCTTTTAAGTTGTGGCTTCATTGAGAGAAATTTTCACTACCTGTTAACCTGTAGTGCTCCTTTTCCTGCAATATATTTTATCACTCTAGAAATTGCTATTCAGAGGTTATAGCAAATTGCATCCAATTTAATTTGGGCGAATCTTTTGAGGAGTTTCATCTCTATTCGTAATAAGCCCGGATGCTAATTTCCAGGCCAGTTACTATTATTAAACTCTGATTGTCTGTGCTTACTGAAAACATGTCAGGAGATTAAGGCAACATCATTACTGCGGTGAGTTAGAGGTTCCATTCATTTGCAGGCAAGTGACAAGGGGCTTCTCTTGCGTGCATTGCACCCCTCGCTTTGCAACACATGCACATGTGATGTGCAAACTCGACTAAGGTTTCTTTTCAAACTAGAAAATGATTCCATTGTAGATTAATATTTCGAACGGCGTATTAAAGAATTAATCCGCTTGATTAATTTAGCTCAAAGTTGTATATTGTTTACCGCTTTGGAAATGGCGGCTATAAAAATGCCGCATAAAAAGAAATTATTCCAATTTAAAAAAATAATAATAACGTGCAGGTTCCGTTAAATATAGTCGAGAATAATGAAATCCAGTCTATTGAGATTCAAGCTGCCTGTATTTAATTGCTGCACATTATCGTCAAGATTGTGTTTCAATTGGCGGAACGCTAATGAGTGATTTACTGTATATTCTCGAAGAATTTGCGAGGATTGTCACAGTATAAAAACAATTTATTTTTATTTTTTGAGATATAATTTCGATGTAGTGAACTAATTTGATAAATGTATGGCGTATACCAATATATATTTTTCGTTTTAATGTTAGTAATGCTTCAAATCAATTGTATTGACTTTTACTTTCCGGCTATACCATATGTTTGTGAAAAAGAAAATTGTTATGTTTCATTATGACTGCTTCCATCTCCATTCGACCATTCTCTATCATTAAAGAGCACCTGAATATTGTCACACAGACATGTCATTCAACAGGCTCAATCATCATTTACGGGGAAAAAGGGAGAGACGAGCGAAAGATAAAAAATTAGCGGGCTCGTCATAGGGCAAGGTTTGATTTATGGGTTAGCCGTAAACAACAGGCAGACCGAAAACTAGAGGAAATATCAAACACGCAACACCAATTTGCACATCTATCCATACACACACACTCAACACGCATGCGTAAATATACAGGTGAAGGGAGGGAAAAGTTTGTGTAGTTTATTTGCACGTTGGTGCAGATTATTTTGGTACATACACTCAATCTTCTATCTCATAAAATGCGGTGATAAACGGAAATAGAAACAAGAAATGAATGATAGTGTTTTTTTTTTTCTTCTTCTCATTTTATTTTTCTATAAAAACAAAAAAAAAAAAAAATGGCAATGATGAGTGAATTGAAATAGGAAACACGCGAAGAGATGAAGCTTTGAAAAAAATACGATGGGCTGATTAAAAGTATTAAAAAAAAAAAATAAGTAATGAAAAAAAAAAAATTGAAATTTCCATCAAACATCGAGCAGGGCGGCGCCTTGATTAAAGGTGCCTTGCAGGTTAAAAAAAATACAGAAAGTGAGGTGAAAAGAGGAAGGGAGGAGGAGATTGGTGCTAGACCTCCCCGTGCAGCTAGTTGTTAACCTATAATCTAAGCTCGGGTTTGGACGGTGTGATGTGACTGAGAGTGACATCACCTTAGCAACCGCCGACCCGTCACCTAGACAACGACGGCTGGGTTGTGAAAAACACAAAGCATGTTATGATTCCAGTGTGATTGAGTTTGCGGCAGACTGTTTTGGCTGCTTAATAAGGAGAAGCTAAATGAGGCAGGAATTATATTGAATCTTGGTATTAAAGAGAAGGGCGTGTGTGATCTGTGAGTGAGGTAAATAAAAGAGTGTCATTTTGAGAATGCGCTCGATATTTCTCTTGCTGTTTTTCTCTTGTTTTCTTGGAGACGTTCCACGAGATTAGGATCTATAGACGAGTAAATTATTATTTTTTTTTTTGTATAAAAGGGATAATGACTTTTTTTTGTGTTGAAAATATGTAGACCGTATGGAAGATGTGTTGGTGAAATTAAGCGGTATAAGATTGGGTAACTAATATGCGGATTAGATGGAAAGAAGTTTTTGAGTAATTTTTTAATATAGTCGTTTTTTGCTCATTAAAAGGTTGTATACAAAAAATTATAATTGAATCGCATGTATATGGTCGTGGAAAACATAAAGTAGCAAAGTTTTTCGTGTAATAAAATTAAATGGAAATAAAAATGGGTCGTTGTAAGTTTTGTTTTGTGGTTTTTTTTTTAATTGATGCATAGAGCCGAGAGCCAAAAATAAAATAGAAGCGTGCATTGTAGGGGATAATAATTTTAATAACAAGCACAGAGTAGGAAATTCCGTTTCAATTATTGGCTAAATGTAATTTATGGGTTTTTCATGTAAACTGCACATATTGATTTTCTCGACCTAATGTAAAATGAAGAGGAAAAAAAAACCATTGTTGATGTTGGTGTGTGTGAAAATTAATGCAATGAATGTGGCATTGAGTCAAAGCGGGCAATATCCTGTTGTGGACAAAAAGAGAAAATGTTTCCTGGCGGAAAGAGTAATGCATCTCTTAATATAATTCAATTCTCTTGGGGTTTAACCCTGGAAAAATAAGTGTATTTTTATGACTAGGGATAAAAACAAGAGAAATAATTAGATTGGTGCATTTCAACAGCCAGCCACACACACAAACTCTTGTGACAAGATAATTGTCCGCTCACTAATTACAAAGCTTAAGCTCTTGTGTTTGCACAAGAATTGCGCTCGCACGAAAAGTCAGTTTTGTGTTTGCAAAACAAGAGGGTTTTAATCAACCAAGTGTAAATAATTCCATGACAAGAATACGGAAATGACATTTGATTGTTTGGAGGTGCCTGCTTGATTTACAATGTGTTTTGAAATGGCAGCGATGAAAGTAAAACAGTTTTCTTGTAACATATCTGATGTTTACCGATTTTTATCCCATGAATATATTATCAGAAACGACTCGGCAAATGTAACGATCAAGAAAGATGAAGGTTTGGGGTTTAAATATTTAATTTCTGCTCGAATGTTAAACTACATATGGATATTTTAAATTTTACATCTCAATAATTTATTCTCATATCATATTCTGTGGCTTTTTTTTTTTTTTTTTTTTTAACGGAACGATATAGTAAAAATTTAATCACAGTTAAGTGAAAATTAAAAAAGTTTGAAATGAAGTCAATTTACTAAGTAATCCTTATAAATTATCTATTACCATACTGATGAATCTATCAAAAAAATTTACTTTGTAGACATCTGACGCACAAATCTAGAAAATATGAAGTATGAAACGTGCTAAAAAAAACGAACACGCTTAAAACACATTTCGACTGTGTTTCTAATGTTGCAAATACGATATAATGATTTGTAAAACCCAAAAAGAAAACTAAAGAAAAGTTCGATTGTATTTATTATTACCAAATGTAATTCCATTAAGCGAATTGGCGAATTGCAAGCAATATTGTTTGCCATATGGTGCTCAAATGCGCTACTCGAGGTTATTTATTTAGGTTATTAATAAACTTTATTTGCTTTGTGAGTTTAGATAGTTATTGCGTCTGTTTTGACATGAGATGTCTGAAATCTGGTTACTAAAAACTAGAGCACACGGAATAAAATCAAACCAAGAACCAAAGAATTAAAACCAACGTGGCAATGATTATAAATTTGGAAATTGTTTATTGGCCCAAGTAATTACATTTTATTCCCGGTAATTTATGTTATCTTTGTTGATACCAGTGGCTTAATTGAGTATTTTGGCAAGTATTATATTTATGGCTTAGTCTTAAGCTTTAAAAAGATCTTGGAATCGTTCTCTGGTGCACTGACCTCCAAACGAGAATTTTATTGATTTGTAGTGACCACTGCATTAAAACGTACGAGCGGTTGTAATCAAAGGGTCTCAGGATGGAATCAGAGTTGTCACGTTAATTCTTATTCAACGCCTCATCAGTGCAGAACCTCAAACCGTTTCAATGGAATTCACTTTGCTTCGCTTTCTCCTCGTTAAACTAAATTTGGACAAATAATTCTCAATTTCTCTCTGCGTGTTTAGAAATCTTTATTAACTCCTGGAATGTAAATTTAATGTCTTTACTATTTCCGTTTTTTTCTTCATGATACGCTACGAATTGAAGCTAAATATATGTTTCGAGCACGACCCAAAAAAATATAGGGTACAAGTGTATAACGATTGTGTGCGTTGATAACGTTTCACAAAAGTATTATGAAATGGCAAAACATCATCATCAAGTTCAATTACATCCAATTTGCTGTAAACGTAACAGAAACAAAAGTAAAGGGAAACCATAGCAACATGCAAGTCTGCTTTGCTGCATTGCCACCCGATATTTTTTCCGCACCTTGCACTTTTTTTTGATGGACATCCGTTTTTGCGCTATTGTGGTCGCTTAAGCTTCCCGTGTGGAAATGCGTTCACAATTCAATGGAAGCAACAAACGTGTAGGTCCTTCTGAAACCCCATCAGCAGTCAAATGTTTCCGCTTGCTTATTATATTTCACAGTGAATTGAAAGTTGACCGTTACTATAAGCTCTAAATAGCTCTTAAATAAAAGATTCTATTTTTTTTTTTTTTTACTTCTAAATTGAAATTATGTTTTACCTTTAATCAATAAAATATTTTTTTTTTCACAACATCACTTTCGCAATTTATTTGTGTTCGGTTTTTCTGGTAATGGATTTTTCGAGTCTGTGCACTTGGGCCAAGCGTAGACTATCAGCCTAATTCACTATGACACTTAGTGCGTTTCGAACTCATCAAAAAGCACTTGTCGTCTTTCAGTATAGGAACTCGTCTATTTTTGAATCTGGTTTCTTGATACCCACCACTACTTCACCGAGTAGATCGACAAAAAAAAAAAAAAAAAAATTGTCTTCAAATCACTTATTGACCCTTGAATTATACGCGGTGGTTAAAACACTACTTTACAATTTTTTTTCTTGTTCTCTTTCTTGTAAGCAGTTAAGTCCAGAAAAGAACAAAGGAAAATTGGATTTGTCGAGAAAAAAAGGTTTGGTATATATTTGTGAATAAACTAACGATAAAAGTCAATCCGATGGGGACAGGTGAGCAGGGCAGGTTGTGTCAAAGGTGAGCGTCCAGCGCGTGACCGTGTAAGGAGACTGAGATGTAGAATAAATGGAGGAGGGTCTCAAAGGGAATTGAACACACTTTCGCCGTGTTGTGCAATCTGTGCAGTCGAGGCGTCTCCACTCGAGAGATTGGGGAATTAGGTTTTCTTTCCCCTCTGCGACCAAAACTAGACAATGACCTCTATTGACCAAAAGAGCAATGGATGGTCTGTTTGTAATCTCACTTAGATTCGGTACACAACACAAAATGTGTTGTTTATTTGAATGAAAAACGCCTATCAATCAATAATAAGCTTAGTAATACTGTAAGTATTAAATTACGGTATATTTTTAGCATTTTTTAAAAGGGTGTCGACGTCTAGCGTTTAAATCATTCACCTAAGTAGTTGATGATTTGAAATTTTGCACTGTAGCTTAATAATACGATTAATGAGCTAATTAATTTAATTTGTTTTTTACCGTTTTTTTTTTTTTTCTTCTTTTCTATTTGCCATTTAAGAAAATTTTTGTTTGAATTTTTCTCCAAGCGGAAAAAAAAAATTGTTTTTGCACACAATTTATTTATTAATTCCTATAGTCATTAATCAAAACAACCGTTTGACAAATTGATTCATTTGTATACTTATTTTTTCCATAGAAATAGATTAGTTTTTTTTTCTTCTTTATTTTTCCAGAGCTAATTTCTGATCTCTCTTCGTTTTTAATTTTACAATTTTCTTTTGTGTTAATTCGGGCTTTACTCATTAATTTCTATTTAATATATTGCCAACTGTAATTCTGTTGTTCGTTTTTATCTTACCAATTTTTTTCGACTGCTCCCTATTGTCATTTGGTTTTCTATGCTACGAGTAGCCAAGCATCTCTTTCTTGCACTTGGCTACATCTTAATTACACTGTCTTCACTTTCTTGAGTTTAGTCAGTCAAGTGGAATTATCAGGCGATTGTGTTTGAGGGTGAAACAAGACTTAAGCACAATGTAAATCTATTTTTATTTCCTTTTTCCTTTTTCTTCTTACTTTTATTTTTTTTATTTTTTTTTTAAATTTAACTTTTATTTTAATAATTAACGATACACACAAAGAGTAATTACAATAATGATGGTTTTGCATGTCAGGCTAGTTGGAAACAACATAGTATTTCTCGTCCGTTATCATTTATTATGTAGGTGGAGTTTCCTCGTGGCAACACTGCAAGGAATTGTGGGACAGGAAACTGAAAAGCAATTGGATAAAATTGTATTCAGGCATATATTGGCTGAAATTGGAAATTGAAGTCACGTTTTTTAATCTGCCCACTCGAGGACATATTCAAAAGGGCATGAAAGAGCTAAAGGGTAATTTAAAAACTTATGATTGATTTTTTTGAAGAAAAAAAAATTGCAAAAGAGGGGTGACAAATAAATTGTTATCGCCAAGGAAGAAAGAAAGAAAAAAAAAAACAGTGAACTTTTTCTATCACGAGAATTTGCGAAATATCGGCTCAAATTCATAAAATGCTGACGTTTTGAAGACGATCCAATATTTTATTGGCATATTTCATCGAAAAGCGAGGTTCAAAATATTGAGTTATCAGGAATACGGTTCGTAGCTTCAGGTCTTGAAGATGCAACAACTTTTAATATTGGCAAGAAAATAATTGCATTTGATTATTTATTGGAAAAAATATAAATAAATTTATAAATATTGAACGGTAATCTTGATAACTTATCAGATATATGTCTAGTCGGTACAGATTTAATATTATTTCGAGAAATAAGATTATTTCTAGTAGTTGAATAATGTAAGTGGAAGTTTTTATATATGTGCTTTTCCTCTCAACTTGAAAAAGTTGTTTCGGGATTTAGAATCAAAAGTAAACGTGGCCAGAAAACCGCAACGTCCCTTTGGCTTTGGTCTGCGTGCCCTACACAATAAGCAGTCTGTGCACTCAGAAACTAGTAGTCAGAAAACAACTTTTTCCACTGCAGTACTCGTATTCCCAGAGTGTGTTCAATCCGAAGCTGCTTGAAGCCAATGTCTACAAGTGAAGGCAATAGTGCATGATGTAGATTGTGACGATATGGAAATCGTAAACGGTTCCAATTATTGCCACCAGAGCGCGCATCGACTGAAAAGCGCGAAATACA
>JAQFXT010001007.1:0-22130 GCA_034683725.1 Strigamia crassipes | reverse complement strand
AAACGCAGCGCTAAATCAGTTAATTTTGACTTGTCTCACAATCCATTCGTGTGTGACTGCAGATTAAACAGATTCATCAAGTATCTGCGCAATCAGAATGCAACATTCACTTTTAATACACAAAATAACTTGTGCTCCCACCAACCTGAAATGAATGGCAAACCTCTGACAACGATAGATGACAATTTATTATGCGAATATCCAATAAACTGTCCAATTAATTGTCAGTGTAGTGTTGATGACCTTGATACCATATCTTACGTGGCAATTGAATGCAGTAATTCCAACCTGACTCGTTTCCTTAAAATACATTCGTACGGTTCATCAGTAGCTATTCGCTTGAACTTAACCCGAAATAAAATCTCGTCATTACCACAAAAACACGATCCAATATGGTCACAATTAACAATCTTAGACCTATCTTGCAATCAGTTACAATCACTAAAAAACATGACTATATCACCGAGCTTAACGACACTTAACTTAAACAATAATTTTCTTACTGAATGTGATGCGACAATTGCGAGTTTGTCCGATTTGTCTGAAATTAGCTTAGCAAACAATCCCTGGAAATGTCACTGCAAAATGAGTAAATTTGTAGTAAAATCACATGTTTTTGATGAAAAATACCAATGTGCAATAGCAAACAAAAAGTATAATTTTACAGATATCGATCGAATTTGTACAAAATTCAATGTGTTCTGGGTCTTATTACCGGTTGTAACGCTTTTAAGTTTACTAAGTGCGATTGTCATACTCTTCAACAAGTACAAATCAAAAATTTTGTGCTACATGTTTTCCAAAGGAATTTGTTTGAAGTTTGTGTCCGAAGAAGATATCGATGCCTACAAAGCGTACGACGTATTTGTTTCGTACAGTAGTGAGGACGAAGAATGGATCGTAAACTTTCTCGTCCTGGGTCTGGAAACAGGCGTTCCGTCGTACAAACTGTGTCTACACAACCGAGACTGGCCTGCCGGTGATTTCATAACCGATCACATCGTGAGATGTATCGAAAGCAGCAGACGGACCATCATTGTGTTGACTGACCATTATTTAAACAGCCAACGGAGTCGTTTGGAGTTCGATTTCGCTTACCAACAGGGACTCAGAGACACAGTTCGTCGAGTGATCGCCGTTGTGCCAAATGAAGTTCCTGACCTGTCCAAGATCGATGATCAAGATTTAAAATCATTCTTAACGTGCGCAACATTCGTCGAAGCTAAGAAACCTTACTTCTGGACCAAGTTACGTTCATCTATGCCCAGAACAAAAAACAGTCGTGTCTCAAGAACCAAAAGATGGGCAACTTATCTCAACGCTACATTTACTGAAATCTCAGAACCATGCTCAAACGACACCAAACAATTTTTACATCAAATGAGCAAATCGATTCATCTTAAACGTTTGCCTTACGAGTCGTAAGTTTCGACCAATATTCCACATATCTACAATCAAGACCCCAACTTGCACAAAAAGATCGTTGTTTGATTATTTCTACTTACGATTTGTGTCCCAGTCGCTATCTTTTTAGCGTCCCAGACGCCATATTTGTTACGTAATTGTGAAATTTGAAATCGTTTTTGCACTTATGTGGCCGGTTCCGTACCTCAAATGAACCCTGCCGAAATAAATAAAAAAAAAAACTCAAAAAGTTTCTTAGTAAAGTATTAAATAAGACACGAATGTTTTTAACTTTACTCACGATGATCACTTAACGTTCTCACAGTTTCCCGGGGTGAACACGTGACACCATGTTGCCTTCGTTGCAAAGGTTCCTGGGAAAGCAATTACTGCGCTCTGGTGGTGGTGGTTGTTAAACGCGAGGTGAAGTCAAGCTAGACATCTCGCTCGGTGTTGCGATCATTTAATTTATCTCGTCTGCCTTACATTTTATTATGAATTGTACAATCGTCGGTTTAAGGACTGACAACTTAATTTATATATATTTTACAAACATTTGTTAATGTCTGAATCGATAGACGAAGACGAAACGTTGGATCCTCGGATTCAAGTAAGTAAACAAAAACATAAAAATAAAAATAAAAATAAAATTTATGCAATTCACAAATTAATTTGTTATTTCTTTCCCCAGATTGAACTCGAAAAATTAAACACGTGTGCGGATGAAATCAACAAACTTGAAAAACAATTCGAAGTATTTTAGCAATTTTTCCTCATAATTAAATTATTCATAAATAAAAATAAATATTTAATGTGAAATAAATCTATTTCCAGGATGCAAACTCCCTGTTCCACACGACGTTCACTTTGTACTCGCACAAACTGAAAAGGCTAAACAAACAAATCAGCAAATCATGTATCGAGAAAGCGAGACCGTATTACGTCGCCAGGGAATCGGCGAAATTGGCGCAAATCGAAACACAAAAAGCAGCTGTTAAGTTCCAGCGGTCAGTCACTGCTCACGAATCAGCCAAGGAAGCGTACACCACCGCTGAAAAGCGTTTCCTCAATAAACAAAGGGAGCTCGAGTTCAACTCCGCATTACAGGAAATGCTCAATCGCATCGTTATTGAAGTCAGACTTCCTAGTTATATCGAATCAATGCAATCACCTCACCACATTTCCATTGCTTTATTTCAGGTTAGTGAAACGGAGAGAAAGAAAACGTTATGCGAGAAGGAACATGAGCGAAAAGCCGCCGAATTTGTTCGCGAAACTCTGAAAATTCACCAAATGGAGAAGGAATTCAAAGGAATTATATCAAAAACGGCGTAAATTTATTATTCACATTTTAAAATCATTTATTTATTTATTTATTTATTTATTTATATTTTTAGGCCTTATTTCGCTTTGAAAGGAACTTATTTAAAGGAGTTGGAAGATTTGAAGCTGCGGATCGAGCAGCTGCAAAAGACAATAAATGAAGCTAAGAGGAATTATGCGGAGTCTTTAAAGAATCTTGAAATAATATCTGAGGAAATTCACAGTTGCCGATTGGTCCGGCATCCCAGGGAACCGGGTGTGGGAGCGGAGAAAGAAACTTTGTCGCAGGAAATGATGGGTAGAGAAAATTCGGATAAAAAGAAAATATTTTTATTCATTTATTTTTATTTGCAGATCATGTGGATGGATTGGTTAAGGATTTTAAACTGCAGTGAATTCATAAAAGCAGTATTTTTTTTTTTTAAACGAGTCACTGCCGGCTTAAAAAGACGTGAATTTTCATTCCACTACATTACATTAATGTAATAATCGGATTGTTTGTTTTTTTAAGTTTCACATGTAAATTAATTATTTTTTTAATTTGTAATTTGTAATAATAAAAATTGGGTTTTGAAATAAATGTGAATTGTGTGTGCCAGCAATATTTTAATCAATTTTCAGTTGGAATAAGTCGAAAAATTGTTAAAAACCCATTCAACTATAGTAAAATAAGATACAGTAATATATGAAACAGAAATTTTAACAAAAAGGAAAGAAAAAAACAATCACAAACTAATATTGCTAGTATTGGAAACCAAATCCCTGGTTTCGCCGGGCCGAAAAATGTGAAGATCGTCAATTCTCAAGAAAACGATTTTATTTGGCATTGACATTGCAACTCCTTCGGCATTTGCATTTCTACTTTCCTCCGGCGCGCCTTTCTCCACGACGCTCCAACTCGATTCCGCATCGGCGTGATCCCCGGACGTAGACGGTTTTTTAAGAATACTTTTAGGCACACTAAAAATTTTCTAAAATAAAAAGCAAAATAAAAATCAATAAAGATTAATTATCGAAATAACTTTAAACAAATGAATCTACCTTGGCTTCGGCGCCCAAATTCCTCGGCAACGTTTTGCTTTTGCCGCCATTTTCCTTTTTGTTTTTCTCCTTTCTGAAGCAGTTTCTTCTGAACGGTAATCTACTTGTCGGTCTAGCGAGTTCCTCTACTCGTTTACTTCCATACGCCGGGAGTGTGCGAGAAGCATTGACAATATTGCGAGTCCTCGGTGTTGGAATCGCTTCGTGTTTGGTTGGAATCGTTGGATTATCAACGATTTTCACTTGCATTTCTTTCTCCTTTTTGTCGTCCACTAAACCGAGATTAAAAAATAGGGTTTTCACTCCTTCTAGATTAGAAGTGAATGCCCAGCACATATCAAACGTTGATAATCCAGCCATTAAGACTGAAATTAAAGTTCCAAACCGCTGCTGGCTTTTATTTATTTTGATTTTATTTGTATAAAACAATTCATTTGCATGTGAGCTCTTATTGTACAGAAATTTCAACTTTCTGGTAACAGTAAACGGGACTAATAATTAACAAACATCCTCTACATCATTACCATGCAATTTTAAACGTGTACATTATTATTTTTAACAAATTTTTAAAACAATCTTTAATTACTATCTTTTCATCATTCAAAAAAGTACTTTTTCACAACCTGCGTAGAACAAGTACAGTGAACTCCTTCTAAACCGAGCAAGTCCACCAAAAAGTCTTTATGAAATGTTCTCGGAATTTCAGCGATGTATTGGTGACGATTTGAATGCACATCAGGATAAAAAAAAAATTTCCGGACCATTCAGCGATTTTTCAGGGGAAAGCTGTCATGACTGCGCTATGTCCGGTCCGTATATATTACTCCTTGGGATAATGGGCATTTGCTTAGTGAATAAAAGTTTCTTCAATGATTTGTATCTAATTTAATCAATAAATTAAACACAAATCATTGTATATTTACTGTAAACCCCCCCTCATCCAAGTCTCCACACCTGATGTTTCATTCACATTCGGTTTGCTCGGTCTAGAGGAAGTTTTTTTTTGTACTGTCAGACATTAAAAGGGTTCGGGTACCACAGTTGTGCATATCCTCTAGAGTTCACTGTATAAAAAATTTTAACAAAAAAAAAAAAAAAATTCCTAGTGCAGTATTCATTCATAACAAGAAAATAAAATCAATAAAAAAAAAAATTTCAAATATATATATATATGTGTGTATATACAATACATAGACAAATATCCCATTCACACACTAATCATTCAATTAAAACAAAATACAAAGTGATACAAATCTAAAAATACTGGCGATACCTCAAACACCTAAACTACCATTTACGCATAAAATTTCTTTGAAAACCCCCAATACCTCGAAAGCCCCGTCCTCTGGGCTCCTTTTTCTTATCGCCGAGACCGTGAGCGACACCGTTATCGACGCCATTATCAGGGCATTTTGTCGAAATCTTAGCTGCTTCGAACGACTCGCACATTTCACTCACGCCGTTCGTGCTGTCGTTGCCAATAACCGATATTTTCCTCGATTTGGACGACAAAAACCCCTTGCAACCGATTTTTCCCACCCTTTGTTTCATCCCCAAACTTTTGTGCTCGTTTGTGGAATAACTCGGTTCTTGCTTCAACGATTCGGGGGTTTTTGGGAACCCACTGTCACTACGATTGAGACGTCGCGCTTCCGTCCGTTGTCCATTCACAGCCTTGTTGTCCTTGTTGTTATTCGAAACAGCATCAGCATCACCGATTGTGTTCGATCCGCTGTCCGAGCTACTAAATTCGTCTTTTGCTGGCACCGTTGCATCGTTCGAAGTGCCATTTAATTGTTTTTGTTGCCACTTGACTTTGGATCCCCGCCGATGTTTCGTCCGCATCCCGATCGCTTTGCACAATCCGGCGTGTTTGTCGCGGCTCTTGCGCCGCGACGACAGCGGAGTGTTGACGGGGTCACTGACGGCGCGTTGAACGAGAGGTACTTCGAGACAAGATGATGGAGATGACGTCGATGGAAGGCTGGTTTTGCGACTGGAAGCTGGTGATGCGTTTAACGATGATTTGCGACTGAAAGCTGGTGATGCGGTCAGAGAGGTTTTGCGACCGGATACGACTTTAGCCCACATTCCCGCGTCTAAAAAAGAATAATTCCATTATTTATTTATCTTTCGAAGTGGAATTGAAATTTTTGTACTTGGAGATGTTCGGGGTACCGGGGAATGTGGAATTAAGGACCGGGATTGCCAAACACCCATTAGAATCGGTGATGCGGTGTTCCTGTTGGGTGTCATGGGTCTAGACATAGCTGCTTGTGCTTTTTGAAGCGATATAGTTGGTTTAAGAAGTAAGGTGACTTCGCGTTGATGCACTTTGCAGTTATCGAGCCGGATTTTGTGTCGGTATCGAGAATGCTTTGGTTTCTTCACAAACGACTGATTGTTAAGTACAATTATTAGTTAATTTTGATTGCTCGGTGTTGAATTGTATTTATACCTGGTAAAAAACGGTGCAGTCTACGATGGTATCGTCGTGGACGCCCGTATACCATCGTTCCATGACGAATGGAGCTTGTTGAATAATTTGTTCGGTTTCTTGGAATCGAAACGCCACCTTCTTGATGCACCCGATGGCTGCGGGGTTGTCATTTTCGTCCACTTCGGCGTACATTTTCCATTTATGCAACTAAAATTAATTTTAAACGATCAAACAATTTATTTTCGGTGATTTTGTTTAAAGTACCGATTCGTGAGCGCCTCGTCTAATGTGGCTGCCAAATATAAGAATTAATTTTACCCGTGATGCCGGCATGTCAACTGAACCAACTACTGGTTCGATAATTGTCTGAAAATTGGAAAATAATTGAGTTAATTTAATGTTAAACGTAATTTTTCGTTTCGTTACATTTTCTAAAGGAGGAAAATCCAGCATTCGGGTATTATGTACATTTAACTGCTCGATTTCATCCTAAAAATAAATTTTTTTGGTTATTTAAGCTGAAGAATTTTGGGATTTTTTTGGCGAATTACATTGAGGGCTTTA
The DNA here is from genome assembly GCA_034683725.1 of Strigamia crassipes. Classification (NCBI taxonomy): domain Eukaryota; kingdom Metazoa; phylum Arthropoda; class Chilopoda; order Geophilomorpha; family Linotaeniidae; genus Strigamia; species Strigamia crassipes. The sequence goes on along the minus strand of JAQFXT010001007.1, from coordinate 15,358 downwards.
ATATGGCCGATCGAAATAATGCCCATTTGGCGAAAATCGTCCTGATTCAATCGGAGTAAACTCCGTCCTGAGATGTTGTGCTTCGGAAACAATGGAACGTAGCGTGCTAAATCTTTCTTGTGCTCTAAAAAAATATTTTATCAGTTTAATTACGATTTTATAAACTACAGTGAAGCTTTTTTTTAAGTTTACCTTGCATGACCACTTGTTGAAACCAAAAATTCTACAAATTAAGAAGAAAAAAATCGGTTTAAATAAGTCAAAATGAAAGAGAAACCACTTTTTTTGGTTTAAAATACTCACAACATCATCCTCCGTCCACATATTAACATCGTGGGAATTCAACTTCTGCAAATACTGTTGACGTTCTAAACTTTGTTCCTTTTCTTCCAAACGACGTTCCCATTCTTGTAATTCTTTCTGCCGAATATCCAAATCCCGTTCCATGTTTTGAATACGACCAAAAGTTTCTTCAATTTCAAATCTGCAACAAAATAAAAAATAATAATTTAATCAATTAATCAATCAATATAGAGCGCAATTCCACAGTTGCATTTATAACTTACTTCCATAAACTTCGTTCTTTAAGATAAGACGCTTCTATCGTGTCTAAAAAAATTAATAAATACAAATTAATTAATTAAATAAATAAATTAATTAAACGTTTACCATCTCTTTGGAAAGCCTTTAACTGTTCTATTATGCACACGAACGATGGTCGTTTCCGAGGTTCCTTTTGCCACGCCATTTTCATCAAATTGCCCAAAGGAGCTGGACAAGTGCTAGGAATGACTAATCTCTACAAATTGTGCAAGTTAGCAATGCTAGATAATCAAATAATTACAAAAAAATCCCGATACCTCGTCTTTTTCTACGACCAACCAAGCTATCTGAAAACCTTCAATTCCCTTAAACGGGATCTCGTGGGTCAATAATTCCCACAAAACCTTCAAAATTAAAAATTAAAAATTAAAAAACCAAAAAAAATTAATTAAAATTTTAAAACTAATTAAATTACCACTCCATACGACCAAATATCACAGGCTTCCGAGGTTGGCAAAGATTGAATCACTTCAGGTGCCATCCAAGGTATCGTCCCAGCTAAAGACATTTTTGTTGTGCTCCCGTGGAATCGTGACGCTCCAAAATCACAAAGTTTGCAAACAAAATCAGAAGTGAGCACAACTGCAAAACAAACAAAAATTTGCAATTACTTATTTAAGCAATATGATTAACAATTGTTTTTCTAAAATTACCGTTTTTAGATTTCAGGTCTCTGTGTATAACTGTAACGGGAGCTTCCGTATGTAAATAATTCATTCCTCGCGCAATATCCAATGCCCACAGTAATATCTTTTCATAACTAAGCATGCTATCTCCTTGATGCGTTGATAAAAATGAGTAAAGTGATCCTTTGGTTGCATATTCTTCAAAAATAATCAAAAAAAAAAAATTATAATCGAAAATCAAAAGATAAACAAACAAGTACAAACCCATAACTAAGCAATAATTCGGCGGTTTAGTCACAGCGCCGTAAAACTGAATAATGTTTTTGTGACTTAAAATGCTTAAAACTTGCGCCTAAAATGAAAATCAAACAAAATTAATAATTAAAAACATTTTTTTTTTTAATTTTATTAATTTTTAAAATTTTTTTAAATCACCTCTTTTTCGAGGACCAGCACTTTTTTGACAGCAACGATCGTGTCTTTTGATTTCCATCGCGCCCTGTACACAGAACCAAATGCACCTCCGCCGCATTTTTCATAAAACTCCAATTCTGCATAATCCACCTCGACTAATCCCAAAGTTGATGACTGATTATGATCATCCATTTGGGAAAAATCATAATATTAAAATCGCACCTGCAAATAAAAAACCAAACGTGCAATTCTCCATATCCAGAAATGCGAATTAAAGAAAGAAAAACGCGAATGTGACAAAGAAAAACGTCAAAAACATGGTCGATGAGTCACGCTAAAGTTTTATCATCATTTTACAGTAATTGAGCTAAGCCTAAACCGATTGATGCAAACAAATTAACCAATGACAACAAGTAAATAAACACGTACGCGGGGTAATTGGGTGGTGCAAAACGCAAAAATACCCACCAATTTGCAAACGTAGCTGTTGCATCACCTGAATAACATGTGATGTACGGAGCATGAACAACGGCGGCTCGTGCAATAATCTGGATCGAGTCGATTCACGGAACCGGGAATGCCAAGGGCCACACGACGAACTTGCGTGGAAACGGCTGCGTTGGAGTTTCCGGATCAGGTGCTATGACGTCACCAATTGTAGCGAGCTTTCCAAGAATATCTCAGACTTGTACGAAAGGGGAATCGATTAACTCTCTACTGGTGCGTAGCGCCAACTCTTAGCGAAATCCACAATTAAGAAAATTTAAAAATAAAAATCAGACAACTAAATAGTAGTCGTAAATAAATCAAATTAATTTGATAGAAAACACGATTTTTTTTCTTCTTTTCTCTATGTAATCGGTTATATTTTAAACAGTGATAAATAACACGGGTTCAATCGAGTCTATGACAACATTTGATAATCTAATTAGCCAATTATCTAATATTTATTTACCCTTAAATAAATGACAAAAACATTGATAATAATTTAAATTTGTCTTTATTTCACAATCTAATAAACATAAAACATACAAAAGTAAAAAAAAATTTTTAATTAATTAATTAATTAAGATTTTTTTTAAATATTTTTAAAAATGTGAGAAAAATCGATAAAAAAAACTAATAAATTTGAATTTTGTCATTTTTTAAAAGCGAAGACAAATCATCTTGAAATACCAGCTGAGAGAACATCATCCTGGATGAAGATGAGTGAAGATGCAAGAGCTAGAGTTGCCCAAAATAGGAAGAAAAGGCGGTACTGCTCTCTTCAGCGCACCTACTGGTGGATTTCCTTCAAGTGACATGCAAACCCGCAGTTGGTGACAACTGGAAATATCTCAAGGCTCCTGCAGCACCAACAAGTGAGCAGTCTATTATTGTAACATAACTGAAGCTCAGACGCCGCACGGGTTCCACTTTTTCGACCAGTCGTTCGAGTTGGTTGTGCCCGCGGTGAATTAACCCGAAACCTACACACGAAGATGCAACATAGGAAAACCACTCAATTTTGACACATCGTCCTGTTTTTAGGTAAAAAAGAAAATATATTTTTACAAGATATCAATTAACAATAACAAAAAAAAAAATTGATAAAACCTAAAATTGTCAATTAACAGTTATTGTAAGACTGTACAATTATTTTATCTATTTATTTTTTATCTTTTAAAGTATTTAATTCATTTTTTTAACAGTCGAGGTTTTTGAACAAACAAAGATGGGTTTTAAATCTATAAATAAGTTTTCGTGTTAAACATTTCTAAATTTAGTTTAATCGATTTATTTACACGAAAAAATTTAATTTTTTTTTTGTGTTTTATTTTTATTATCGTGGAATGAATTGGAAAAAAAAATCAATTAATTATAAAAAAAAATTGGGAAAAAGTGTTTAGCAATGCCAATGAATCTTCTTTTAGTGTGATTGTCCTCCAACAGATGGCGTCAGACAATGCCACAGACAAATCTGCTCCATGATTCGATTTCACAGCATTTGGAGACACATTCTTGTGCCCAATTTCACTGCTAAGTTTGTCTCGAGTGACGTTAAATCGACGTATCAGAGGAATGTTCAAAAAAGAGAACATGGATGAAACCAAACTTGCCAAAATCTATTAATTTTCCCACTCAGTCTGGCAAGCTCTCAAATGAGAATCAACCTGTACTTTCAACACGGTTTAGCCCCCTTTTTCTTTTAAATTTAAATCAAACCGTAATTACGGTTAAAGATGAAATCCGTGTCACCTGTTGCGGATATTTTAGGTGAATTGGCACGAGATAAAAACAGGTCAATGTTGGCCAAGTTTTAAACCCTTCGATTTGGAAGACACAAAAACAGGAAGTATTGAGCACCAAAGCAAATAAAATTCAATTTTTCACTCTTGGCACGTCCCATTGCAAATGTTGTGGAAAACAGGCGTCGAAACTAATTAAAAACCGCAATTTTTTATTTTCTTTGGCTACTGCTACCGTTAAACTCTTCACTGTTTTCCCTACAAAAAGAAACAACCAAGAAAGGTTGCACGTGTTCAACTATTTTTGTATACGCCCATTAAGCTACTTTTAACTCTTGTAAAAATTTTTTATTTTTATTTTACTAAAATCAATCCGCACCACAAACTTGTCAACCCTTTATCCCCCCTCCATGTATTTACCACCGTCACATAAATTGCCAAACTGAAAATTTGGCACCAGTTTGCAAATTCGCATAAATTTCAGCAATAAATTCACGTCGTGTGTAAAAAAAAAAAAAAATGGTTGGCAGGGGCCCGTTGGGCCCGCGGGGGGACCTTGGATACCATGGGGGTCCATGGGGGTCCGGGAAACAATCCAAATTTATTAATTAGTACATTTTATTTTGTGACCACTCACCCTAAGGGTTATGGAACTTTCCAACTAAGTTTCGTCTTGATGAGATTTTCTATACATAGCGTTGAATAAAAGCTAAATTTAGTTGCAAAAGGCATGTGATAGACCTAAAGAAAGATCTGTAAGAGTTTCTGTTGACGAAGCGCATGATTCGATTCCCACACGTTGAATTGCACATTTTCAGTATAGTGACTAACATAACCAAATTCACCTGCGCATCATCCAGCATCCAGTCTAACCGTTATCTTTTGGCTGTCTTAACTCCTAACTCAGTAGTTTGTGAGTGGGTGAGTTTTCCCGTCTTATATTTGGCCTTGGCATTCCACGCAGCTTCAGTTGACGCGGGCGAATTGATCAAATGGATCGCGTTTCTTCTCGCATGTCATCCAAAGCCACAAGGTATGATGACTTAACCCTTTAATGTCCAACTAAAAAAACACGAGATAAATAAAACAAATAAATAAATGAGTGTTTAACCGATTTTTACAAAAATTTGATAAAATAATTTTAAAAAATAATCCAAAAAAAAAAAAGCTAAACGAAAAAAAAACTGTTTTTGTTAGCGTACAAAAATAGATGTTTAAGCAACTAACAGTTGAGAAATAAGCAGTTTTAGGTCGCTTAACTTAGCAATAAGTCGATTGCTTCATCTTCCACGAGTAAATCAGTCATTTTTATTTTTATTTGTTTCCTTTCTAGGTCCAATTATTACAATAAACCGAGTGACATTTCGAGTAAAAAGGTGCTAAACGCCATGGCAGGACAAGTAGGCACCGTGAACCCTCAACTAAACACCGCAGGCATAACCGGCCAGAGCGCTTGGGGTCAACTTGACCAACTGCTGACCTGCGCCATTTGTCTGGATAGATTTCGAAATCCGAAACTACTACCATGTCAACACACATTCTGCATGGACCCGTGTCTAGAAGGATTAATCGATTACATAAGACGACAAATCAAATGCCCCGAGTGCAGGGCCGAGCACCGAATTCCTTATCAGGGCATCCAGGGATACCCCACCAATGTCACGCTCATGAGGTTCCTCGAACTGCATTTCGAGGTGACGGGGGAAACGCCAGATCTCACACCGACCGTCAAAGAACGGTGCGGGGTGTGCAGCGAAAAGGCATATCTGTCCCAATGCGGTCACTGCGACAAGAAAGTGTGCCCCGACTGCAAAGATGCACACGTGGACATCCTAAAGCGAGAAATTTCACGCATAAATAATCAAGTAACCCAAAAAAAATTTAAATAAAATAACATTTTATTTATTTATTTATCTGTTTATTTTTAGGTGCGCCGAGGATTGCATCGATTGCAAGACGCGTTGGGACAAGCGGACAAAAGCGTCGGTCAACTGCAACTCAATTGCGCTAACGTGACGCAGGAAGCGGAAGATATTTTCCGACGATTACACAAAGCACTCAACGATCGTGAAGAGACGATCAAGAACGAGGTGCAAGCGCTGCTGCAATCAGAATTGCGGAATTTGACGCAGTTGAAAGAGAACTTGGAGATCGAAGTGAACAACATCCAGAGCAACTGCGACTTGACTGAGAAACACGTGAACGACAGCGAAGAATGGGAAGATGTCGAATTGGTCGATTACAAAGAGACTTTTCTCAAAACGTTGGAATTTGTGCGCAACTTTGATCCCGACCAGGCCGAGTTCAACGCGCGTCTCAAACTGCACACGGGCACCGAACCCGAACTTTTGCTCCAAAATATCGCGCATTTGGGTGACCTCACGGTCAACTGCCCGCACACCCCGGCAACGAATTCACCCGCCAACAACCAGAACCTGATGCGAAGTAAGAGTGACCATCGACTCGCCACGCAGATGTACCGACAAGAGGAGCAACGAGGCTACTTGGGCGTTGGTCATCGCTACGGGAGTGGTCACAGCAGCGACACGGAGTCGAGACAAGACGGGGAACGCTACGGAACGCGTCGCTACGGACGCGATGCTGACGGCTCCTGGAGACGCGAAGATGACGGGACGTCGTCGTCGTCGTATCGATCGCGTTTCGGCCGAGACGACGCGTTGCGAGAGGGAAGTGACCCGGAAGCTGTGAGTGGACGTTCGGTGCGATTCGCCCGCACGGAGCAGACCGACGCGCCGCCACCTCGCGAGCGGCTTTTTGACATCGAGGACACGGTTCGAGGTCCGATGAGTGGCATCGCACGATTTTTGGATTCGCCCGTTGTCGTGAGAAGAATTCAACAGAACGAACAAAGGGCGCAAAAAAAGTTGGACGCTAAATTAAATCCGCCTCCTCCGCCCGCTCCCGTTCCCGTCCCCGTCCCCACGCCGCAACCGGTCCAACCGACAACTCAAACGACAGCGGCACGAAAAACGCAACGGCAATTGAGCGAGGACGAAATCGATCGGATTAAAGCCCAAAATAAAGGTGCGACGACAACAACGACAGCAACAACAGCGTCGCAAACGCCGACGACGCCAACCACAGCTGATGTCCGACCGGTCGCAAAACGCGTGGCCGCGCAGCAGAAAAACGAAGAACCGAGCGAGAGCAGTCAGCAACCGACACAACCAACACCAAAGCGCAAAACGGGCTCACGCCACGATGACGCAAACACGGATGCAGCTTCCAAAGCAACGGCTAGACAAACTTCACGCGACAGCGAGTCCAGTCACCCCGGACCGAGTAGACAAACGTCGCGTGACGGTGATTTCAAAACGCCGCCGTCAACTCCGAGAAAGTTGTCGGTCGACAGCACGAAGAGCGACGCGACCGAATCGGAGGGAAGTGTGGCCGCTAGAAAAAGATTTTTCACCCGTCAGACGAGCGACGGGCCCAAAGTGGTGACGTCTAAAACGCCATCCATCAGCGAGTCGAGCAAAAGTCAGAGCCAAACGAGCAGCCAAACGAGCAGCGGCAGCGGCAGTGACACGGACACGGACAAACAGACCAGTACTAGTGCCACGCCCACGCCCGTGGTGACACCAACCGTTAACGAGGTGAGGGGTCTGGAATATCCAAATTATAATAGATTTCGTAAAGCGGTCAATTCGCATTCTCAGGATACTCAAGACGAGGCTTCCAAGGCACGACTCAAGTCCAGCACGCCGGCCAAACGTGCCGTCGACGCGGCGTCCAACGCGTCCTCGTCCACGGACGGGTCTCCGGCGCGGAGTGCTATTTCGACGAAAAGCGAGGAGGACGCTCCCCGTGCACGGACTTCGTCGTTCCGAAGCACAAAACCGGAAGTGCGGAGTCCGTCGGTCCGAGAAAGTGTCGAGAAACCGAAATTCGTGAGTCGATTTTTGCCACGACAACCGACAACCGAGAGCAAATCGAGCAGCGAAAGTGATTCGGACAGTGACGACGACAAAGAGGCCAAAGAAGCGGCACGTGACGCGTCAATCCATGCCCTGTTGGCTCGCAGCGCACTCGCTCGCCGGGAGAGTGCAACCGGTTCCGGCACCGGGTCCGGCACGAGTTCGCGTCCGTTGTACGGCAGTCGCGCCAACGACGACGTGCTGGCACGCAAGTCCACTTCGTCCTCCTACCTGAGAGACAAAGACACAGACACCACGGCAGACAGGTACAGTTCTTTAGCGAGTAGGTATTCGCAAAGCCGACGCTCGTCCTCGAACTTAGCTGACGACGACAAAGACGACAATACTAGTTCCAGGTACGGCTCTTCGTACGCGAGTCGCTACCTGTCACGCAGCAAGAGCTCGGCCGCAGTGGGTTCCGAGCGAGACCCGAGTCCAGAGGTGGAGCGCAGCGGCCGCAGCACCGGTTCATCGACATCGGCGGGCGCCGATCGCTACCGCAAGGAGTCGCGATTCAGTGCGCTCAGACGCAACCGCTTAGGCCGTTCACGCAGTTCGCACGACATCGCGCTGAGAGACGATGACGACGATGAGGACGAAGTCACGCCATCATCATCATCCGTCTACACCCCTGCATCAACCTACCGAAGCCCCAGGTTTGACCCCCTGCCAGAAATTGCACGTAGTCGCAGCCACCACGCGCTCTCGCGAGACCTAAGTCCCGACGATGGCACGAGCGCTTCGGCCATCAGCTCCTGGGCTAAATATTTAAAAAACAAATACGGAGGTCGAACTGGGGCCCGCGAGGAGACCCGTGAGAGCACGCGCGAGGGTGCTGTTGTTGCTAATGCTAATGCCAATGCCAATGCCAATGCCACCCGTCCTTACGGCCGCAGCTTCGAACGGGGCGCGGACAACGAGTCCGACGACTCGGACGAGGAAAACGCCAAAAGTTTTAACCTCAACACGTCGAGTTTCGAGAACCCGCGCACCGCCTATTTGCAGAAACGTCGCGTTATCATGACGCTCGGCAAACGCGGAGGCGAGCCCGGCAATTTCACCTGGCCGCGCGACGTGGCCGTCGGACCCGACAACTCCGTTGTCATCGCCGACAGCAGCAACCATCGCGTCCAGGTTTTCGACAGCTGCGGCCGTTTTCTTAAACAGTTTGGTTCCTATGGCAACGCTGAGGGCGAGTTTGATTGTCTGGCCGGAGTCACGGTCAATCGGATCGGCCAGTTCATTATTTCAGACAGGTATAACCATCGCATCCAGGTGTTCGACCCGTCGGGCCGCTTCCTGCGCGCGTTCGGCACTCAAGGAGCGTCCGACGGCCGCCTCAGTTACCCCTGGGGCATTGGAACGGACAGTCTGGGTTTCATCTACGTCTGCGACAAGGAGAACCATCGCGTTCAGGTGTTCCAATCCGACGGCACTTTTGTCGGCAAGTTCGGTTCCTCCGGCGACAAGCTCGGTCAACTTGAGCACCCGCATTACATCGCCATGAGCAACACCAATAAGGTTTACGTCAGCGACGGCAACAACCATCGCATTCAGGTGTTTGACGTCAATGGACGCATCATTACGTCATTCGGCAGCGAGGGCACCCAAGAGGGCCAATTCAAGTACCCGCGAGGGGTCGCTGTCGATGACCAGGGTTACGTGATCGTCGGCGACAGCGGAAATAATCGAATTCAGATTTTTACGTCAGAGGGCGTTTTCTTACGCGCGTTTGGCTCGTGGGGCAGTGGGGACGGGGAGTTCAAGGGGTTGGAGGGTGTGGCTGCCACTTGCAACGGCAATATTCTGGTGTGCGACAGAGAGAACCACAGAGTTCAAATTTTTTAACTTAAAACTAAGTGTTTAATTACCCCCGTTAATAACTGGAGAATCTGTCAACAAGTGTCATTAATGCATGTCGACTTTGATGTCAATTTATTGATTGCTTTACATTAACACCAGAAATGCCACTTCCCCCTATACATTTGATTTATATGTAGTTTTATTAATTGATCGATTTTTATAAATTGTTATTATTAACCAATGATAATTCATTTAATGTCTGTTTTATAATTATAAGCATTAAGCATGTGTTTTTGTTTTTCTGGATTTTACGATTTATTTTTTTTCTATATTGATTATCGGTGTGATAATGACGGTGATTCAGGCAATTTTTTTTTTTATTGAGTAAATTTTTTTTAAGTGTTAAACATAACAATCTTTGTATGGTTACATTTTTTTTTTATACGTGATAATAAATTTTTTTTTAGTGCATTTTAAGAGTACCACAACTTGTCTGAATTTTCAAAAACAAAAAATGTTTTCAAACTCCAAAAAAAAAATTTTCTTTTTAAATTAGTAACAAAAATTTAACCTTGTTTAATGAGGTCAAATTCCATCAAAAGAGTAAAATTATCCTCCCAAAAAAAAATCCAAAAAAAAAAAGAATGATGAATTTAGAATCTTGGCCTCCGTGTCATGCGGAAAAGCAAACCTTCCGAATTGTTCTGAAAATCAACAAAGAAAATCGATGTTGATGTTGTATTGGTTTTCCCAGTAAAGGGTCAACCATAAAAAGGGGCACAGGATCTAAAAATATCATACATATTACAGCAGGTCATTATACTGAACATTAGGATATAAAAGCTTATAATAATAAAAAAAAAGAGTATGGCAATCTTCACTGCTTTTATTGCGGATTATTCCGTGTTAGTGAGGGCAGCATGAGAACAACAAATGAGCCAGTTGATTCAAATGTCAATTTTGTATGTTTGTTCTACATGGCATGCTATGTAAATAGAACTGTGTGCACGTTTGTTTATCCATTTCAAAGTATCAATCGTAGATTTGGGTTGGGAGAAAAAAAAATACCGTAAAAAAAATGGGCCGATAAAGCGAAACTCGTAAAGATATGTCGAAATGAAACTCAATTTTGATGTGTTGTTGTATGAAATGAGGGAGAGATTGCGAAGGTGCTTGAGGAGATGAAGTTATTTATACATTTATTTAATAAAACGCACTTTTTGAGGTTTTAAAATTGACTGAGTTTATTCATCCGTTAGTTATTGGGTTCAAATGTATTTCTGAAATATAATTTTGTCCTTATACACGCACCTTGACAAGACTTTCCGCAGGGTACGGTTATTGCAAGAACATATAAAGGCTTAACAACGTGATTTTTAACTCCGTAGCAAAACAGGCGTTCGGATCGCGAGCATGAAAAAAAATCTGTACGCATGTCCGTCATGTAGAAATGGTGAGTTTCCATTTCTATCTATTCTATTTTTGTTTACATTTTTCATAAATTTTAATCAAAAAAATTTTTTTTTTTTTTAAATTTTTCAAAAGAAATTTTTTTTTCTTTTTTTTTTCTTTTTTTTTCAATTTTTTAAATTTAAATTTTTCAAAGAATTTTTATTTATTTATTTTTTTTTAAATATTATTTTTAATTTTTACATTTTTTATGGATATTAACTGATGATTGTTTTTGCAGTGATGGCGTCGAAAGCGCTCGTGTTGCGATGTCGTTCGGGCACCCCCCTCCTCTACGCCCTCATCATCATCGTGACCCGCCGAGCAAAGCAGCGCATGCGTTCAGGCTCTTGTCGCTTGGTGGCGTTCGCATATGCGTACAATCAACAACGCCCTTTAACCTGTATACTAGTGTAAGCTTTATTCCCCTTTTACGATTTTGTTTTTGTAAAATGGCATGTGTGAATGCTGGATTAAGTAAATCTTTCGTAAAACTTAAAAAAGGGGAAAGGAAAACGGAAATTGTGTTTAAGTTTCGATTTTATTTTTGTTTGTTTCAGTTTTGTATTTTTTTTTTTTTTTTTTTCATTGCTCATTTCTTCGTGCATCACTAACAATTTTCTTCTTAAAATTGGAATTTTTACTTTTAAAACCACAACAAATCTAAATATTTAAATTGTTTTTTTAAATTGTAACTGATGAGATGCATGACGGAGTGATGACAAAACAAGTTTTCATTTGTGTACTGTATATACTGTAAGTGTACATAATTTACAAAAAAAATCGTGTTTTGTTTTAAATTTCATGATGTCACATTTTCGCGAGAGGTGCGACAATTGCCTGAATCTTTCTGAATCCCTCTGAATTGCAGTATTTGGCTATAATCTCGTAAGATTTCACGAGATCTCGCAAGATTATGCGAGATTTTGCAAGGTTTTGCAAGTTTTTCGGATGTTATGAGATCTAGCAAAATTTTGCGATGTTTTACGAGATCTCGCGAGATTTTGCGATGTTTTACAAGATCTCGCAAGATTTTGTAATGTTTTACGAGATCTCGCAAAATTTTGCGACGTTTTAGAGATCTCGCGAGATTTTGCGATGTTTTCCGAGATATCGCGAGTTTTTGCGATTTTTTACGAGATCTCCCGAGATTTTACAGATTTAGCAAGATTTCTGAATCCCCAAATAATGAAAAAGATTGCGAATCTTTCTCAAATCATTTCCGATTGTCGCACCCCCGCATTTTCGTCACTAACAAAAATTTGCTTTATTGACCACCAGCACAAGTTGCATTTCCACTGGTTAGTGATGAAAAAATTGAAAAAATAAAAATCTGTAATTTTTTTTTATGTATAGAAAAGAAATTACTAAAAACCAATGTAAACCAAATCAAAACCAAAATTAAATAAAGTTTATTTCAAAAAAAAAAAAAAAAAAAAAAAGAAAAGAAATTGTCATTTTATCCCAGTGGGTTTGCATGAACCTTGCTCATCTCTTCAAAGCTTTCTTTTCTTCTCACTCCTCAGCTTTGTCTAAAGGAACCATTTTAAGCCGGTCAGAGCTCTTGCAGTGCCCATTTTGCATGGTGCATGGTTTATATTTTTATATATTTTTCCATATTTATTTAGTGTTTTCATTATTTTTTTTATGCTTTTAGTGCTTAATTTTCTTGTAAATTGTTAATTTTTCTGTCCTTTTACATCAAACAAAACCATCATTTTATTTTTCCAGAACGACTACGAGCAGAGATTACGGATTAAGCAGTTCAAGTGCAAGCAGTTATCGTCCTTGGTCATCTTCCACTCCGTCGAGTTACAAACCATCGTATTACACTTCATCCAGATATTAATAATTACACGAATATTATGTAAAATTAATTTTAATTATTGTAAATCTTGTAAAAAAAATTATGTGTGTATTAACTCGACCTCATATTTGGCCTAATGTAGTTACTGTATAGTCCGAGCTAAAATAATGTAAAATTTAAATTTTAAAAAAATGTATACAAAGACACAGAATTGAATAAAATTATTATAACATTTTTTTTCTTTCTTTTTTTATATTCCAGAATAAAAATAAACTAAATCAATGTTCCAGCTCAAGAAATTCCTCCACTTTAAATTTTTAATTTACGAAAAATATCAATATTTAGAACTTTCAGAAAAAATTGCAAATTTTTATAATTAAAAAGAAATTTTTTTTAAAAATCGAATAAAAGTTACAAAATTAAATTAAAAAGTACACGAATAATTTTTTTTTCTTCAAATTTGAAAAGAAAATACATAAAAAAAAAAATATTTATTTCCTTGATGGGTGAAAAAGTGTTTCCACCCACTTATAGACCACATAGATGGCGCTACTGAAAAACTTTACACGAAAGAGTCCCTCGTCCCTAAGCAACAGCTATGACCACACATAACAAGTACATTGATCGAACCGAAGCTCCATCCAAGTCAAACGAATGCATGGCCTGGGTCAGGCCATGATTTCATTTCTCCAAAACCTCTTCTCGTATGACCACATATTCATTCTCATAACAAGTTTCTTCATTCAGCTCCGATTCAATCAAGTAAGTGTTAAAAATCGTAAGGTATTTCAATCTACACGTAACGACTATGGATTTCAAAACAACGACCAACTATGGTCAGTTAAACATAGTATTTTTATTACCAACTATCATAACAGTTTTGTTTATGTTTGTATTGTAAATGGCACTATCATACGTTGTAACAAACAAATGTTAATTAACATGTAAATGTGATTTTCTTTTGCATGATTATTTATTTGTCGAGATCTAAACGAAAAGTCTAAATACAAATTAAATTTTTAAATTTTTTTTAAATTTTTTTGGTTGAAAAATGTCAAGGTTTAATCGATTTAGAAAGCGGTGTTTTTTAATTAGTCAGAAGAATTTATTTGTGTTTGTGTTTGTTTGGTGTGACTAACATTAAGCCTACTCTGTCTATAATCAACAAGTATTTCATGAGGGTTTTTGTTTTAAGGTTGAAACTGACGACGGTTTTATAACATGTGGAGGACAACGGTAAGCCAATAACGTGTTAGATTTTAATCTTTAAAAAATAACGTAAGACTAACAAAGAAGAGCAAACTTTATAATCCATATAGCAGTATAAAATTAGAAAGGCAAGCGCTAATTCCAGAGAATTTTTCTGGATTTAACCACGTGTTATTCCCACAGAAATTCTCTGGAACTAACCACTCCGAATTAGAAATTTTGTACTTTTTACATACAAAAATAAACTTTTCAATCAGCAAAAATTCAGTTTTTAAGCGCAAAAATTCAGTTTTTAAACGCAAAAATTCAGTTTTTTGATGCAAAACATTATTTTTGGTGCAAAATGCATTCTTTAGTTGTAACTACTCACTTTTTAGGCTAAAAACGTGCAACACTATAAAAATAGATACCACCGTGCCCCTTGAGGTGTTGCTTCACGCAAGGCACATAAAGTAATGCCTAAAATCAAACCTATGAAAACTTTTTAGCGTGTAAACTAAACATTAACACACAAGGGTTAAACACTTAGCAAAAACACATTGCTTTTTATTGATTAAGAAATAAATTTTTTATTAGAAATCATCAATCACACATTTCTCGTATAGACGGAAGCACACAACAATCAATCCTATTTAATATGTTTACACGTTGTCAGAAATACTAGTTGACACTGTAAATTAAATGTAATTAAGTAGCAATGCAAAATAATTCTTATCTACAAAAACATTTAAATTGTAAAATTCAATCAAAGTGAAACTTATATTAACATTCTCGCTTTATAAATCTAAAAATAACTTGTTTTTATTCAACTTTAATGATTTGTTGCACTTTTTTTTTCATTGCCACAGTTCAGACATTGCAGTTTTGCACAATTCCCTTCTCAGGTGCAAAAATGCATTTTTGCACCACCCAAGCCGATTTCCTTTTCCATTCTGAATGTAAACACATATTTACGTTAAAAGGCACTACACCACAATATGTTTAATCGCTTAGTTAATCTCACTTTATTTAAAAACTTAATGCACCGCAATGATTACGTGCGAAGATAAATAAACAAAAACAAAAACAAAAACATGATTTTGACTCGTGTTTTCAATTATAAAATGCATTACCAAAGGTTTAAAAAGTTTAAACCACTAAATACCCCATTTTAACTCAAGGAAAAAAAAAATCTCAACCTTTTCCGTATTGATTTTACAACAAAAGTATTGTAGATTTCCCATCTGCAATGAATGTCATCGTTTATAGTATATATTTGTAGAGAGCCAAAATGAACGAGCC
>JAQFXT010001006.1:0-22152 GCA_034683725.1 Strigamia crassipes | reverse complement strand
ATTCTAGAAATCTTAGAAATTCTAGAAATCTTAGAAATTCTAGAAATCTTAGAAATTCTAGAAATCTTAGAAATTCTAGAAATCTTAGAAATTCTTTGAAAATCTTAGAAATTCTAGAAATCTTAGAAATTCTTTGAAAATCTTAGAAATTCTAGAAATCTTAGAAATTCTAAAAATCTTAGAATTTCTAGAAATCTTAGAAATTTTAGAAATCTTAGAAATTCTAGAAATCTTAGAAATTCTAGAAATCTTTTGAAAATCCTAAAATCTTCTGGAATACCTAGAAATCTTCTGGAAATCCCACAAATTCATGAAATCTTCTAAACTGTTGCAAAATTTGTAGCAAAATCAAACAAAATCAATAAAGAAATCTGCTTAAAATTTTCAAATCCACAGCAAATCTCTAAAATTTTTAGCAAATCTTTGAAATCCAAAAAAATCTCAGAAATCCTAAAAATCATAAAAATCCATAAAATCGATCAAAGTCTTTAAAGAAATCCGTCTGAAATTTTGAAAAATCCTAAAATCTTCAAGATTTAAACAGGATTTCAAAATCTTATATGCGATTTTTGCGATTGGTTACCCCGTCTGGAAAATTGTGTATACATAACAGCAAATCAGCTAAAAAATTAAGTAAAACTTGCAGATTAGTTGAAAAACTGTGACAAACCTGTAAATAAATTAAAGATTGTGCAAATCAGCTGAAAATACTATAAAACCAGCAAATCTCTAGGCAAATACCGCTGCAGTTTAACGGCAAATCAAAATAATTGAAACCCAATACAAATCACAGTGTATCACAGTGTACCACAGTGTATTTCAGCAGATTACACAAATGAACACTTACTGCACCTACTGCACTAAAGAATGAAAAACTACGGACACCGTATAGAGACATTCACAATTAACCGTAATTAATAATTTAGCACATTATTCGTCATGTCATCATAACACATGACCTAGACTCACACCACCCATGCAACAAAACAACTGCGATATCAGATTACCACCTCAAAATCAACAAGAACTCGCTGGCCACAGTCCCCGATTGCGTGACCAGCGGTCAGGAACTTTAGGATGGAGTTGAGGAACGAGTTGATGCAACAAGGAATCACACCCAGGTGCACTGGCCCCTAGACAAACCAAATTAATAAAGGAAACGTACATTAAATAGTGCGTCTTTGTGTGGTTTATTGCATTTATCGTGTGTGTTGCGTCCAGCGACACGTGGCCGTCCCCTAGACCATGTGGCAACTGTGTCCGAAAGTCTTACGCGAAAGTCCCGCTACAGAGCTCCCAGCTGCAAAAACCCCTGCTCAGTATGGCGTACACCAAGATGCTAAGGTTTTCTACGTAGCCAAAACAAAATCCAAAAATTACCAAAATTACATCGTAAAGAATGGAATTGACTATTTGCTTAAAGCAACTTAGACTGGTCTTCTTTTCGTCGGAGAATCAGTCACTTTGGATGCCAAAATCTAGTACATTCTGCCACGTATATGCAATGAAAATAGTGGAAAACTACCAAATGTACTACGGCTATTTTTCGATATAGTGTGAGCTCCGTTAGACTTATGAGTTTTCCACTGTAATTATAGATGTAGGTACGAAATAGCAACGCCGAAATAGCGACGCTGAAATAGCGACGCCGCATTAGCGATCGATCACATTAGCGATCGCTCACAATAGCGACCGATCACAATAGCGACCAAAAGACTGAAAAAAAAAAATCCAAAAAAAACCCAAAATACCCAAAACTCAAAACTCTAAAAAACACAAAAACATCAAAATCTCCAAAAACATCAAAATCTCCAAAAACATCAAAAACTCCAAAAACTCCAAAAACTCCAAAAACTCCAAAAATACCAAAAACTCCAAAAATACCAAAAACTCCAAAAATACAAAAAACTCAAAACTCTAAAAAACACAAAAACATCAAAATCTCCAAAAATACCAAAAACTCAAAACTCTAAAAAACACAAAAACATCAAAATCTCCAAAAACATCAAAATCTCCAAAAACATCAAAATCTCCAAAAACATCAAAATTTCCAAAAACATCAAAATCTCCAAAAACTCCAAAAACTACAAAAACTCCAAAAATACCAAAAACTCCAAAAATACCAAAAACTCCAAAAACACCAAAAAAAAACCCTGACCAAAAGCATAACGGAAAAGTACCTGCCGCAAACTGTGTATTCTCAAAAAAAGTATGTTTTAGTACATATACTTATAAGTAAAATTTCAAAAGCTGTCAACAGGAAATTGTTTTTTTTTTTCTTTCCTTTTTACCAATCAAAGAAACCCAAAGTCAAACCAAAACTCATTGACGAAACAAACCACTAAAAGCTGATGCATTCGTCAAAGAAAGAAACGTCTGTGAAGCCGATCCCCGGATGCAGCCATTGGCGGCTCCAGCAGCCGCGAATGGAATGTCACGCCCGAACGCGCGAAACACAATCCGTGGCGGACCTTTCCGATAAATCATCCACTCCTCAGTGAAATATGTGTGAAACTCAAAATGCTCGACCATCAACGCCTACTTAACATCGGTTTCAAAGTCAAACACATTTTCACCATTTGAAAAAAATTAAAAAAAAAAAAAAAAAAAAAAAAAAAAAAAAAAAAAAAAAAAAAAAAAAAAAAAAAAAAAATGGCGCACACAACACGATTATTTATACATAGTTGAAATTATTACGAGGTGGAAACAGATGTAAGTGCTTGCAACCCCTCGAATGACAAAAGTGCGATCAAAAGCAGCGCTATGTTTTTCCAGATCAAGTGCGAGGAGCAAATGGCAACAATTTAACAAGTTAAATAGATGCCAGAAATGTACGTACGTTCTGTAAAGGGGACATGAGAATGACAGTTGAGACAAGGTAGAGATATTTTTTTTTTCTTTTTTCTTTTTCTAAGGGTGGAAAAAGAGCCGCAGTTATTTTTAGCGGTGGCTGTAATGGTCTAGTTTTGAAACCAAGCATATGATACCGGTACTTAGTTGGTGTAAGGTAATGAGGGTTAGAAATTTATCAGTTCCAATGGTAAAATGGAATAAGTGATAGTAACATACAACCAAGAATAATACACTTTTATCTTGTAATTATATTTTGCTTTATGTTATAAATAGTGAACAATATTATTGTTACTTGATTAATCAACAAACAAACGAATGTCGTTTGATTCACACACGTCTGCGAAGCGGAGAAATGCAAATGGCGACGATTCGAGTTGATCGCCATTTGCATTTTAGTCGGTGACGTATGTGCAGCGGAAATAGTAGAAAACTACCGGATTGGCTATGCTAGACTTATGAGTTTTCCACCATAGTTGTTGTAATTAAAATGTGACACGATTGTAACAATGTTATAATTAAAATTCGATACAATTGTAACAATTTTTGTGAGTATTAAAAAATCATAATTGATTGTTTATTAATGCAAAATCACAAAATGGCCAACAAGTTCTTTATTTTTGCAAATGACGTATTTACGCCGTTTTATTTTATTAAATAATTTTCCAGTAGAGTAGTGTATACTGCATTCTAGAATTACAACAGTTCTTTTGTTTTCAATTGAAAAAGTCAACACGTGGAACCCAGGCTTTCGAGTAAAACAGGGATCAGATTAAACCCAGTCAGGTGGTCACTTTTCAAGTTGGAATTCGGTTTAATTGACTTTCATAGTGGACAACGGTGTCAAATAAAATCTAAAATTAAAAAAAAAAAAAAAAAAAAATTTTTTTTTTTTTTTTTTCTTTTCTCGTCTTCCATTTTTTAATGAGATTTGTTCTTTCGGAAAAAGAGACCGTCTTCCTATTACAGAAACCGGCTGCTGTTTGCTTCGGAAGTCACCGGAAGTGAGACGACCCAGCAAGAAGTAACCATCAATTAGGCGAATGAGTGGTAAAAGGGGAGGGAATTTGACAGAAACAAAACTCCCAATTATCACTTAGGCCTAACCCATGGATCAAATACAAAATAAATAAGTAGGAAAATGATACGACTGTATTAAATGGGGTGTAAACGGCTTTTTAAAACCAAATACAAACAATGTAAAAAAAAAAATATATATTGTTTATACTAAACAATTATGCTGTTTCTCTGGGAAGTAATTACATAGAAGTTACGATGGAAATGGAAACAGAAACCAATTTCACCAATTTCACAATAATGAACGTCTAGCTTTTAGTTGTATTTATAGAAATATAAATAACTTAAATGTTCTGATCTTTAAGCCGTAAGTAGTTGGAAGAATACACTTAAGTGAATCGATTCACAGAAGAGTTGAAACTGCAGAAAGAGGAAAAAACATACTCAAGTTTCACAATAATATTTTGAAGAAAAACATTAGATTGTTAATAATAACTTTTACTAAATACATAATATGTAGTCCTAAGTAAAAAAAAAGATGAAGTGTAAATGTAACCGTTCAACCCAGGGCCGGCCGAAATATATATATATATATATAAATAAATAAATAAATAAATAAATAAATAAATAAATAAATAACCATTGTTGCCCAACAATACGGCAATTTTTATAGTTTATATCATTTGAAATTGAAAAACAACCCATTTTCAATCGAAAATAAAAAACCCGGGAAATTTATTTTTCTCGGCCGAGCCACACGCGTCGAGTGCGGCAGGACCGAAGCCATTTCCCGTACAATCCGTAAAGTGGAGTTTTTTGACCAAATTTGTTTTGAAAAATTTAAAAAAAAAATAAGTTAGTTTTTATATCTCTAAAGCATTTTATTTTATTTTTTATTAATAATCAAATTGAATTTTTAAAAAAAATTTTTTTTTTTTTAATTTGGAATGAAAAGCACGGGAAAATAACATTTTCTCGGCCGAGCCACACGCGTCGAGTGCGGCATGACCAAAGCCATTTCCCGTACAATCCATAAAGTGGAGTTTTTTTTACCAAATTTGTTTTTTAAAAATTTAAAAAAATAATAATTTAGTTTTTATATCTTTTTAACATTCTATTTTATTTTTTATTAATAATCAAATTGAATTTTTAAGAAAAAAAAAAAGGTTTTTGTAATTTGGAACGAAAAGCACGGGAAAATGACATTTACCCGGCGGATTTGGGACTCCTGCGGATTTAGAACTCCAAAAATATTAATAAACTAAATACAAATTTTACTAAAATTTATTAAAATTTTAATATCTGCGGATTTAGGACCATTTTTCTGCAAATTTGGAACCTGCAAATCCAATTGTTTAAATTCTTTTACAAAATTGCAGTTATTGTTTACTATTCTGCACAATCACCTATTATTGTAATTTAAAACAAACAATTTTCACAGTTGCATTATTACACAGTCAAAAACAAATTATTGATTAAATTGTTTTCTTCCTATTACAACAAATCGATGTAGCATTGCCCTTCTTGGATTTTCTCCCCCCGCTTCCATTACCTTGTTGTAATGGTTTCATCACATTCATTAAATTTAAGTATTAACTATTTTTAGAATATTTTTAGTCGTTTATTTTTTAAATCAGATTACATCTCATCATCAATCAGTGGAAAAGGGAGACAAAAAGGAAGAGCGTAAGTCAGAAGTGAAGACATTTGATCTGTTTTAAGTTTGTCCCTCCCAAACTTGGCGCAGCTTCTGTGACCAATAACATCTTTCAGTTGCTTCATGTGCGCGCCGTCAGAAGCATCTTAGCCAACTCCTCCCGCGGCTCACCTCAAATTGCAATCCACAAAAACTTCACATTTTAGTTAAAGGTAAGTCAAACGGGGCGCTGTATATAGAGCTAACCTACGTAGCGCTAACGGTATTTAGCGCTAATGCCATTTTGGTTACCAATGTAGAGCTAATTTACAAAGAACTAAAAAAAAATTTGCGTTTTGTCCGGTTGTTACGGACGAAAGGCTAATTTTCAAATTCATTATTACAAATTTTCTAAATTTCTTAATGTCACTGTTTTACTAAAACAATTATTGATATTGTTGTGAGTTTGTGACAAGTTTCTTTTATTGTTACACTGATGTTAGAAAATTCATTGTTTGTTTTTTTGCATTCAATTTACACCGAAACTTGAGCGAAAGAGGGCGGGATCAAGGGCGTGTTAAAGAATTTCAATACTTTCAGTAAATTTTGCTGGTTTACTCTGACAAGTATTTGGAACTAACTTATTTTAAGCTGCTGAATTGCTATTAAATGATTAGTGAAGCCATGAAGTAAAATACTCATAAACTGATTCTGTGCTTGGATCTTGTCAAGCCACAAAACTATATGATGAAGAAAAAAGTTCTAGGAAATTCAGAGACTGAATTACATAAAAAAAATTATAATCTTCTTAAACTTCTCCAGTTTAAATTGTTGACTCAGTCGTTAAAGTAAATATTAAAGTAAAAACAGGATTTTTTTATCGGACAATTGTATAATTTTATAAAACATAATTTGGAAACATTAAATGTGATTACATACATTTAGTTATGTAGTTTAGAAAGACTAGCAGATTTTTTTAAAAATTTTAAACTGAAGTTTGGATTTAAATAATTAAAGTAATTTAACTTTAATTATTTGAATTATAAAAGAAAAAGCAATTTATAAATTTGTGTTATTATTGAATTATAAATAAAAACAAAAGAAAAACATTATCATTTAAACATTTTTGATAATTATTGAACAATATATAATCAAAAAACTATTGTTTCATGTTTTATTCCAATAAGTATTGTGCAACAAAGCTCCAAAAACAGATTTTCCAATATTGTAAAAAATAAAACAAAAAAATTTAAATTAATTGTATATTGTTTAATTATAAAGAAAAACAAAAGAAAAACATTATGATTTAAACATTATTGAACAATTTATGATCAAAAAACTATTGTTTTATGTTTTATTCCAATAAATATTGTGCAACAAAGCTCCAAAAACAAATTTTCCAATATTGCAATAAATAATAAAAAAATAATTAAATTAATTGTATATTGTTGAATTATAAACATAAACAAAAGAAAAACATTATGATTTAAATATTTTTGATAATTATTGAACAATATACAATCAAAAAACTATTGTTTCATGTTTTATTGTGCAACAAAGCTCCAAAGCTCCAAAAACAGATTTTCCAATATCACAAAATTGACCGAACAAACCAACAATTCCACTTAAAACATTGTATTTTAACTATATAAATAAAAGCGTATTTTTCTAGTATCACATTACATAATCACAAGTTTTCATCACAAGTGCTCCAATCTCTTTACCCAATGACCAAAACCCAGAAAGTAGAAACCAGATGCTACTACAACCAACTGGCTTAAAAATTCAATTCGATTTAATACAAACAACAAAGCTCGATTTACTCAATTCAATCTACTATCCCTTCCATTTCCCTCGTCGCAATATTCCTTCTCGTTTTAAATATGTCAGTTGCCGAGCAACACGTTGTCGATAAATAGAAACCAATTCTTGTTTGTTTATTAATAGGCGCAGCCAAGGCAGATGTCTTCAGCACAAATCAACGTCAGTGAAAAACCGACGTCAGATAAACAAACGATTCGTGGACCTCGGCGTCTTTCAAGGACCCCGAAGTGTGCCAGATGTCGGAATCATGGTGTCATCTCGTGTCTTAAGGGTCACAAAAAATTTTGTCGGTGGAGGGACTGCACATGCGCAAATTGTCTTCTGGTGGTCGAAAGACAGCGGGTGATGGCTGCGCAAGTCGCACTTCGCAGGTGAGAAATATCAACTTGTAAATTACAATGTGACCGACTATCGGCCACTAACAACCGTATCCCTATCGCCAGTAACAAGATGGTTGATGACGTCACGCGTCATCAAACAATGGCGTGGTTATTAGGTTACTTCTTGTCGCCACGCTGAGGTTTAGGGAATCGGCCGTCATGTTGTTCCCAGTACCGTGAACCATCACATGACTCGGACAATAGATTACATTGACCTCGCTGCCCCTAGGCTCACCGAACAAAGGCTGCAAAGCAAATAATACAGTTTCTTAGTAGGGCTTCTAATCCCGAGATCCTGGCTGGTATTTTTCGGGATTTGAATCTCGAGATTGATTTACCTTTCCCGGGATTTGCTGTTGCCACCGAATTTGATTGCC
This sequence comes from Strigamia crassipes, assembly GCA_034683725.1. Taxonomy (NCBI): domain Eukaryota; kingdom Metazoa; phylum Arthropoda; class Chilopoda; order Geophilomorpha; family Linotaeniidae; genus Strigamia; species Strigamia crassipes. Next base: position 14,068 of record JAQFXT010001006.1, on the reverse strand, counting down.
AGATCAACTCAAGAAAAAAACGTAAAAAATATAATCCATGATATTAGATTAAAAAACACATTTAAAATACTTAAGAACCCTAAAAAAATTCACTGAAATCATTACACTCATTAAAATTTATCAAAATTCATTAAAATTTACCACAATCTAGAGAAATTCATTAAAATTTATCAAAATCTAAAGAAATTCATTAAAATTCATCAAAATCTAGAAAAATTTACCAAAATCTAGAGAAATTCATTAAAATTCATCAAAATCCGATGAAATCCATTGAAATTATAAAAAAAATCCTAAAAAATTACAAGAGCCTTAACCTTTAAAACTCCTTAAATATTCAATTTAAATCCTTAAAAATCCAACGAATTCTTTCAAAAATTCCTCAAATATCTTTAAAAATTCAAAATAGCTATTGTAATCTTTTAAAAATCCAAAATATCCATTGTAATCTTTCAAAAATCCATTGAAATCTATCAAAAATCTCTCAAAAATCCATTGAAATCTTTCAAAAATCGAGCAAAATCCTTTAAAAATCGAGTGAAACCTTCAAAAACTTTATAAAATGTGGTGAAATCCTTCAAAAATTCAAGAAAAACCAATAAATACCATTTTATGCGACTTTTTTCCTGCGCTAATCCCGAAAAATCCCTAAATCAACATTTTTCAAATCCCGAATCCCGAGATCAAAAACCCTATTTCTTAGTATCATTTCTCACAACAACTCTAACCACTTATGTCCCAAACAATCCTTCGCCGAACAACGATCATTAGGATCAATCGCCAACATGGGCAGCAAAAACTGCGCAAACCGATGCGCTTCACTCTCGTCCCACTCAAACTGTCTCGTCAACTTTTCAACCAATCCGCACGAATCAAAATTAAGAGAAAACAGTAATTTGCATTCCTCCGTGAAAAACCCACGAGAAACAAAACTCGCAAAAGCCATTCCTTCCGGTATATCCCCCAATAATCTCGTTATAAGCGCTAAATGATACTCATCTTCCGAATAACTCTTATTCATATTCCTAGAAATAAGTGGAAATAAACACCGACCGGTGGCCAATTCGAAAGCCACGCACGCCATACTCCAAACATCCGCATTCGCTCGGTATTCACCACCAAGTACGACCTCTGGTGAGCGATATTGCCGTGTTTGAATGACGTCACAGAAATGGCCGTCTAACCAACACGCGTTTCCAAGATCGCCCAAAGTGACCGAAACTTCGTGACCCGTGTCCATTTTCTCTTGAAAAATAAATTTCTTTCCCTCTTTTTCCCACTTTTCATACGCCAATTTGCACATTTTGTTTTCATCCACGCAAATGTTTTCCGGTTTGATGTCCGTGTGTATAATATTGCACGTCGTGTGCAAGTAGTCCAGTGTTTGGAGTATCTGGCGCAGGATACATTTGACGGTTGTCAGTGGGATTCTTTTCTTCCCAGCGCGTTTTATCATTTCTTTTAAATTGGGACCCAGGGCTTCGAATACCATGCAAATGTGACTACCGTTGACCCCAGAAATCGAAAAATTATCGAGTAGTTTAACGACTTTGTGGGGGTCGTTGGATTTGCAACGTTTCGTGCATTTGAGGAATTGAATCTCGCGTAAAGCGGCGTGTCTGTAAACGTCCGCGCTTCGCACTATTTTTAATGCGACGAATTTTGTGTTTCGTTGGTCCCAGCTAAGCCACACTGTCGAAAACTTGCCCCATCCGAGTTTCTGTAAAATAGTGTACCTGCCGTGGTATAAATCGCCGATTTTCACCGGGTGGTAGCCACCTTCGCAATACGAGTCCGCGTTTTCTTGTGTTCGCTTACGCTTGGCAATTTTCGTTGACATCTTAATGAAATTAATGTTGCGTATGTTTTGGGTGTTTTGGCTGGTTGCAGTCGCTTGTGTTAACTTACTTCGGATGGTAGATGGACGTTTATATAGCAATTAAATTGTGACGTCAGAATACGTATGAGAAACGTTTGTATTGTTGGACGTTGCACACGACGTGTTTACGTGATTGGTAGCGCTAGACCCGTTTCTACCATAGCACGTATTTCTCCAAAAAATACGTATGTTTGCCCAAATTTGAATTTTTTTTGGTCTAAAAAAGCATTTTCTGGTCCAAAAAAACATTTTCTGGTCCAAAAAAGCATTTTCTGGTTCAAAAAAGCATTTTCTGGTCCAATAAAACATTTTCTGGACCAAAATAGCATTTGCTTGTAAAAAAAATAAATTTCTGATCCAAAAAAGCATTTTCTGGTGTAAAAAAAAGCATTTTCTGGTCCAAAAAAGCATTTTTTGGTCTAAAAAAGCATTTTCTGATGTAAAAAAAAGCATTTTCTGGTCCATTAAAGCATTTTTTGGTCTAAAAAAGCATTTTCTGGTCTAAAATAGCATTTTCTTGTAAAAATAAAAATGAATTTCTAATCCAAAAAAGCATTTTCTGGTGTAAAGAAAAGAATTTCCTGGTCTAAAAACACATTTTCTGGTCCAAAAAAGCATTTTTTGGTCCAAAAAAGCATTTTTTGGTCTAAAAACGCATTTTCTGGTCTAAAATAGCATTTTCTTGTAAAAAAAAAAAATGAATTTCTGATCCAAAAAAAAATTTTCTGGTCCAAAAACGCATTTTCTTGTGTAAAAAAAGCCTTTTTCTGGTCCAAAAAAGCATTTTCTGGTCTGAAAAATGCCTTTTTGGACCAAAAAGGCATTTTTCAGTTTATAAATGTATTTTTTAGTTTAAAAATATATTTTTTAGGCTGAAAATATTATTTTGTATGGTAACGTGTATTTTTTACCTGAATTTATTTTTTGTACACATAACTTATTTGGTAAAAGGGTTGCCAACACGACCCAAAGCACACGAGTGCACATTACTTTAGGAACGGGCTTGTCCTGCTCTATGCTATTATTGTCATCTAGTGTTTTCTTATCGTTTATTTAAAAAAATAAAGGTTTCTCTGCTATTTTATATTTCTAGACATCAAGCAACTGATTCAAACAGAGACGATAAAACCAGAATAAAAAATGCGGAAAAACTTCTCGCGCAAAAGAAAATCTATCAATATCATCTGAAATCATTGCAGCAAAAAACTTATAACAGGAATATCGCACAAGGTAAATTCAAGTGTAATAAAAAACACCAAAAAAATGAAAAAAAGTACAAAAACGCAAAAAAAACGTAGAAAAAATGTACAAAACCGCCCAAAAACAGAAAAAACGCTATAAAAAAAACTCAAAAAAATGCCACAAAACGCTATAAACTTGGAAAAAAAAGTACAAGAACACCAAAAGAAATGGAAAAAATGTGCAAGAACACCAAAAAAAATGCAAAAAATAACCAAAAAAGTGGAAAAAAGTACTAAAACGCAAAAAAAACGTAGAAAAAATGTACAAAAACGCCTAAAAACAGAAAAAACGCTATAAAAAAACTCAAAAAAATGCCACAAAACGCTATAAACTTGGGAAAAAAGTACAAGAACACCAAAAGAAATGGAAAAAATGTACAAGAACACCAAAAAAAATGCAAAAAATAACCAAAAAAAGTGGAAAAAAGTACTAAAACGCAAAAAAAACGTAGAAAAAATGTACAAAAACGCCCAAAAACAGAAAAAACGCTATAAAAACTCAAAAAAATGCACAAAAACGCTATAAAAACTCAAAAAATGCACAAAAACGCTATAAAAACTCAAAAAAAGCACAAAAACGCTATAAAAACTCAAAAAATGCACAAAAACGCTACAAAAACTCAAAAAATGCACAAAAACGCTATAAACTCGGAAAAATGCAAACAAAACACCTAAACATGCACAATTTCTACAGTTGTGAAGCACTGATTTCCAATCTTAAATGCAATTTTACATTTGAACAACTTTGTTTTTCTAGGTATGGCTGCTAGATCGTGCCGGTATCCATCGCCTCTTCGTTCCATCGTCCCCTACATCAATCAACGCATGCGCAAACGACGATGTTTCGCCGACCGCGAGTTAGAGGAAATCATGATGGAACGAGAGCAGCATCTGGAGCTGTTGCAGAGACTTTCGCACCAGCCAAGTGGCGCCACCATTTGGCCGATAACGGAGTTGCAACTAGCAGACAACAGAGTTTGCGTTCGGTTTCCAATTCCTGGAAACTCGTGTTCGCCGGAGATCACCAATCAATGCCCTGCTCAATTAACAAGCTCACAATCTGCCTTCACATTAGTCGCTAAGCCACAAAACGAACCAATGAAAAAGAATCTTAGTTTTTCAGTAGAAGCCATTTTGGGTTATAAATGAAATGCCAGAAATACAGTTGGTTACAGAAATGGTGTCGCGGCAACAATCAAGTGATTGCGTCAATTGAAATTACAATTTTTTTTTTTTCTTAAACCCGCTTCATTTCTTGTAAGTGTCCATTCTGTAGAAATAAAACGTTTGGCGCTTCTTTTTTTTTTGTGTTTTATATATCGTGATGATGTCGACCTGGGGTGTGTATTTCGAAAAAAATAACACGTCAGTAGGTTAAGTTCACAAGACCAAAATCTCAACTAGACATTTTACCAATAAACGATTCGTGAATAACTTATCCTTTTGATTCGCATCACGCTGTTGGGGTCGTATTGCATTGATATTCAATTCAGATCTGGATTTGTTGTATTGGCTAGTACTCGATCACTTTTGGGTCCGCGTGGTTCCTTTGGTTGCACTTCTGGCTGACATCTTGAATCCTCGAGATTCGGAATAATCGATCGACTTTTCTTTCTCGTCACAATACCGTTACTATTTGGTACGGTAATCTCGGTACAATGGACGAATTAAATCTATTTAGATTGAATCACCAATGATTTTAAGTAAAAACCCCTCCTTGTAAAGATTTGCATTTTAATGGTTCTGTATTTCTGACCATGTGGTCATGTGATTTTCTGTTATAAAAGCCCTAGTTGGGGAAATAAAAGGCACTTCCGAGTTAGAAGTGAAACCGTACATAGTTGCGCTGAATCTCGACTCAAGTCATTTCATCAACACTAAGAGTGACTCTGATGCCAATCCGCACCTTTTTAATCACCGGCCTAGACCTGATCCCCCCTGGAGAGAATCAAACCTGGACACCATTATCATTAACCAAAGTGGAAATTTGGAATCCTGCTTTAATATAAATTTGTTGTTTCTACAAAGAACTGGTTAGTCTTAACTCCCTGACGCCCTCGACTAACGGGAGCGTATTTACAAACAACCGCAAATCTGTGAACATTTTAAATTGTGCAATCAAGCGCTTTTTGTGACAAAACCTATTTAGATTTATCAATAGTCCAAGTTTGGACTTTAGTTTAGATCTGTTCAGACCTAAGTTTTGAGAATTGCATTCAATCTATCTCAATTGAATGCGAGCGCACCAAAGTAAACCTATTCAGATTTACCTTAACTTACCATTGAGTTCAGTTAACAAATAATTAGTTAGAGTGGGAGCCCGTTGTAGTCAGCGACTTAAGAAAAGAGATCCTGTCTCAACTCCGATCCACTTATTTGGCTAACTTGATTGCTTTAACCTTCACATTGAAGACGGGGTTATGGCTTACAACTAGAGGCTCAGTAAATAGACAGTCGACTTTTTACGTGCAATTGTCTAGTACATCGGTGTTATGCGTGCCACGAAGTGGATAGTTTGTAAGGATCAAATTAATGTAAGTAATCCGTCCAAAGTAAACAAGCAAGCAATTATTTTCGGTAAAACCTTGCTATTTATACTAGCAAGCAGATTAGTTAGAAATTATTCATTCTCTAGTGAGAGCAATTTCCTTCGGAAGTCCTCCAATCACGGGGAATAATCAGAAGGACTCTGGAGTCGGAGTACAGGAGAGGTCATGTGACTTTTAATTCCCCCTTTTTGATAACGTCATAGGACAAAACGAGTGTCAATTGAACAGCAACAATCAAACTAGATGGAGGAGCAATTAACCAGATGTTATTTATTCAGGACACCAATTAACTAATTGGACAGTCAACCAGATAAACAAATTAACAATTAAAAGGACAAAAATTAATGAACATTTTTAATTTTTGTTAATTTTTATTGCCTATTTTCATGTTTAAATTTTTTGTTTAATTGGATTAATTGTTTACTCACTTAAATGGCGTACTGTTAACGATCAGCACGATGTCTTGATGTGTAGTTATGTAGTTGTCTACACGTTTAATTTACGCCTCAGTTAATTGTCTTCTCAATTAATTGGCGTAAGTTGAATTGACCTCGATAAAATGACGCCTGTTTAATTACCATCTGATTAATTGGCTGGTTACTTTGTAAGGGTCTGAAAGCATTGATATGTATATACATTTCTTTAGATTTAAAAAGGCAAATCTTACAGAAATTTGGTCTTTCAATTCATTCAATTTTGCATTGTTTAAAGCAATTAAATAAGTTGATCAAATTCTGATTGTTCTCAGTATTATCTTTAAAAAATATGATGGTCTTAAGTTACTTGATTAAACAAAGCCAATTACCATATTGTTAGCTAATTGGATAAGAAGAAGTATCAATTTCCAGAATGCATTTCCGAACTAGGAACTGTTTCCTATATTAATATAGATACAATTTTCGTTTTAACTAATCCAAAACAATGCCACAACCTTATTATTGCAAATTGAAATGATTTCCAAAGAAAAACAATGAGATAAACAGTAACATGTGTTCTTCTTGCGAATGAAGTGGAGAATCAAAATGGCGACGAACGAGGTCATTGCAAATCGAAATTCTTGGTCAGTGACGTCACAGTGACGTAAATAGTAGAAAATTACCGGATTGGGTTGTCACCATCTAATCGATTGTTGGAAGGCAGATCGCTGACATGTGGCACCAAACAGTCAATAGATGAGGCACAGACGATTCTCGACAGTCAAACACAGACCCCTATGTATCAAACATAGCCAAAATAACACCCTAAACACAAGTGTGGTTTAGGACATTAGTCGCCTCAGCACCTAGGTGGGTACTCGAAACAGTGACACGCGGCTACGGAGAGATGGTTTACCAGATCCGCACTGCCCAACTAAATGTAATCACTCGACATGTTGATTATCTAAGGATCTTTAAGGGGAAAGCGACCTTGCCAGCTGTCCGCCCCATTGCCCTTACTAATCAAAAAAATGTAATTAGTAGTGCGGAAAGTAACACAAAAATAATACATTTAACCACTTATCCATCAAAAAGGATAACACAGGGCATTAGCTATGAGTTTTTGGCCACCGGTTCCCCTTTTGGTAAAACACCTGAAATCACGTTACTGGAATCAACACCACAATCAGGGGGTTTATTGGTAACCGATGAATCATTCTACACGTGTTCACCTGCAATACCGCTTACAGCTCACACATTACCATCATCATTATTACTACACAAGAGAACAGCAGACCCAGAGACAAGCACGTTAAATGTAGCGGATTCAACAATTATTTTGTCTTTTCCACCATAGAGAGGCTCCATTGATCCCAACGAGTTGACGCAGCGGCTCAGTGTGATAATAAGGCAACAGAGACAGGCCACTAACCAACAGATCAAAGCCACACCAATGCGGCCATTCTGCATCAGACAATCACCAATGCGTTATATTGTGACAATGTCGATATGGGGTCAGATCTTGTAGATCTGAAAATGCGTCGAGTGATGCATATCGACCATTTCGGTGCTATTGCCCATCAGTGTAAATCAGTGAGTGAGTTTTATGTAAGGTAAACAGACGATTGGTTACTATTATGTGACATTTACTGTAGCCGTTGATAATCGCAATAGCGATTATCGGGCTACTCTAATAAATTGGGTACGTTATACAATTAATACGATGACAAATGGCAAAATATATAATTTATACCAGAGTTGTACAATCGGCTATCGTATACTCATAGGGAGATGTGGTTTTCTTGGGTTTTATTCCTTGTATCCAAGTCACGTCATTGCTGCATCGTCACAATGACGTCAGGGTCCAATATTCATAACTGCGTCCTGTGGTGACTGAAATCGAAATAACGTCGCATTAAACTGTTGCCATTTAAGCTATGCATTCAAGGCTTCTTTTCGTTTACCAATATACAGAGTTCTGTATATTAGCTAAAACTGGTCTGTGTAATGAAACTGTTTAATTATGTGTTTTTTGGTGGGGGCTAACATGACGAGTGTCATGATGAAGAGAAAACATTACCGACTGCTTTCCCTCATTCACCTAAGCTTGCCAAGTCTACTTGGACACTTAAACCCACTCATTCAGTATCAGCACTCATAATGCTCGTCTTCACTACGCACATCTCTTCGTTGTGCATCTGCACAAAATAGAAAGCATGCGTAGCGGCTTCACCACACATACCGCGTCGTAGAGCATCTGCTTGATAACGATTAGTACACATAGCAGCATCGTTCGGAAGAAGCGGCATCGACAGGAAAAGGCCTGCATCTTTGTCATCGGAGGGAAACTGTACCTATTTGTTAGGTAGATACAACATATATTCTGACTTCTGGATAAGCGTTCAAGGCATTTACTTCCGGTTGGAAGTAGGGTGATGCTCCAATGCGAGCACTGGCTCTGGGAATCCTTTCAACTACCTGGTACGGGAAGTGGATACTCAGGCCACAGGAACTTGATACCGGGACACTTTTGCACAGTAGGGGTTTACTGTTACTGCGGTTAAGTATCTTACCACTGTTATGATTAGCTACGATACCTTTGTGTTCAAAAGCTCTGTTATCCTTTTGGTGATAGTGGTGTTGGGCATGCTTCCTAGGTAGGTGAGATCTTTATTTTGGATTTTCTCCCTTAGGAATCACTTTCTATGACTCCACTCATTGCACCATTGATCGATTGTGTGTTGTGGATTACCGCTTTTGTTAAAATGGCTTTTCCATTCCTCGATGCTTTCATTCAGGCATTCGACTCCACTGTTGGTTTTTTGAATCCTATCTAATCCTCCTCAAAGGATGCCTTTTTTTACATGCCAAGCATGTGCTGAAGTCCAGTGCACCACTTGGCCACTTCTATACTGATTAGGTAACCATCTAGTCGCTAATTTCCGATTGCCATTTTTACTGGTCACGACTTTTGCTATTGTGTCCAGGTATTTAATGTCCGTTCCTTTCCTTTCCAATTTAATTTTTAGCTGACCGTTTTGATTCCAATTTTTCTCAAACCCTTTGATTGTTTCTTCTGTGACAATGATATTCATATCATCTACATAGCATCCAAACCAAGTGTGTTTGTTGTTTAATTTGGATAAGACATTATCCTTTTTTTTTCTGGCTACCAACTCTGCCATAAGAAGACTGAGGCTGTTCCGCATGAACACCCCTGTATTTTGCTTATAATATTTGTTTAACCACATAAAAGTATTGTCCTCCATACATAGGGACATTAAGCTAACAAGATCCGTTGGTTTCTATGGCTTTCCTTCTATGATGACTTGGTTTTCTTCATTAGCTTGGTTTTTTTAACATTTTTTCCATTTCCTCAAGTGCTTCTGCTTTGTCTACGTTTAGAAATATTGACTCAATGTCAAAAATTGCCATATTGTCCTTCTCTCCTAGGATAATTTATCGGATACTATCTACCCATTCGACTGTGGTAGTAAAAGAAGTTTTACTTTTTGGTAGACATTTCCTTAAGTTTTTTGCCAACCACCAACTAAGGCCTGCTGTGGTGCTTTGCCTAGTGTAGATGACCGGCCTAACTTTTTCCTCTGTTCCTTCCTTATGAATCTTAATCCTCCCGTTGTGGATCGCAGTGCTGCCAGTGTTTTTGGGCAACAGGGATGTATACATCCTTTTTTCCCAACCATCTGTAAGTTTGCGCATCTTGCGTCTTACTCTGTCCTCCAGACTGTGAATGGATTTGACGTTAAAATTTTAGAACTCTGTGTAGATGTCTAGTTTCAGGTAATCGTTGACCTTCTCTGTACATTCCTATTAGTCAATAGCGATAATCTTTTCCTCTTTGTTCGCTTGGATGATCGTGATGTTGTCCTTTTTCAAAGATTTTACTATCTCTTGAATGTTGACTTCACTAGTAATCATCTTTTAACTTCTTTTTATGTTGACAGCGGTGTTAACTTGTTCTTTTATATAGGCTTTTTCGTGGATGCCCATATATCTGGATAAATGTTTGGCTTTCAGGATTATCTCAGTTGTTTCCTTTGTGGTTGGGTTATTCTTTTTGGCACAGCATTTGGCTCCTAAGTTTAGCATGCCATACACTTTGTCTGTTATACCTCTGGTGGTGCTGTCTACAACATTGTTTTTTGTGGTTTTATCCCTCTTGTCTACGATATGAGGTTCCACATATTCCAGTGTTGGTTTCCAATGAAAATTGTTAGATGTTTTTGACTTCCAGAAATTCCACTTCTTTCTATAGTCCGTTTGGATGTCTGTTTCTAGTTGTTTGTACTCGATACAGTAATATTTTTTTCAGATGTTTTCATTGGACCTATTGCCAGCTAGTTTTGTGGCCTGGTTCTTTTTACAAACTAATTGTTTATAGCAAATCCTAATTGCCGCTCTGACCCATTCAATTGCTGGATTGTGTATTATCTTCTCCACGTTGTATGCTTTGGATTTTAATCGAAAAGTTGGTGGAATTAGACCTACTTCGGCGCATGCTTTGAGCATTGCCACTCTTTCTCTTATATATGCAATAGATCTGCTGATTTTCTTCCATTTTTGCAAAGGTAGGTTGTTTTTCTGCATGTTTGTGAACACTTTTCTGCCCTGTCCCAGCATGATGTGGTTACTGTTACTACTTTAGCGCAACTGTTATTGATTTTAAAGTACTTAGTTCGACATATTAAAGAATGCGCAAAAATGGTTTTATTCAAAACGTTTTCGACCATTGCTGGTTTTTCTCAGTGGATGTTTGAGGAACATTTAATATAAAGTCACTTATATACATGCTAAATGTGTGAATGTTCACAAGATGTAAATTTGTAAAGAGACGTTATACTTACGTATTTGTAGCCTTCTCAAGCACGTCTATAAAACGTAATCTAGATGCGACGTCGTCCTTTTACTTTTGTGGACGTTTTAATGCGTTTTTATTGCATTCGCTTTTTCTTGCGGTGTTTTCTTCTATGGGCTTCTCCTGAGAGCTAGCTGTATTGGTGTCAATTTGTATAAGCATGTTGCCAACCTTTTCAGCTTCTGCTGCTTCAAACACTTTCTGTTTTAAATGTGATGCTTAATCTGGAAATAAAGTGGTGAAACACCATTCGGTGTCTTTGGCACCTCTATTTCCATTGAGGTACTCCCCCTCGCTGATCATTCTATTGATACGCAAGCTTTCCTTGCTTTCTCTTAAAGGTTTGTTTGTCTCATATTTGATCATAAATGCTTTGATTAAATCGAAAGAATGAGTCCCTTGTGTCTCTCTCATGTGTCTAACCAGTGCGCTTTTATCGTTTTCATCTGCCACAAGTTTTGTACGTTTTTTTATTTTTGTAGCAAGCGTCCTGCCTGTTTGGCTTATGTAGATTTTGTTGCAGTTAGTACATGGTATACCGTAAACCCCCACTCCTTCAATGTTCACTTTGGCGTTGGTAGTTGAGTGCGGTTAAGTATCGTACCCCTGTTATGATTAGCTATGATACCTTTGTGTTCAAAAGCTCTGTTTATCCTTGGTGTGCCGCCTATAAGAGGACGCATAGCACCAATGTGCTAGACAATTGCATGTAAAAAATAGACTGTTTTTTTACTGAGCCTCTAATTGTAAGCCATGTGGTGACCTCAAATTTATCTGAGTGTTCATCTAAAATGTGAAATAAAATGTAAGCATTTTATTTATTAAATGAGATAAAATGCCTAAAGTGGTGTCTGGTTGGCACACGCCAACTGTTTCTCCTCCTCCCACTCCTCCTACTTCTCCAGGAGGTTGAATCCCTGGGTGAAACTAAGTGCCTTGATTTGTGCTGTGGTGACCTCAAGTTTACTTTGAGGATTCACTGCCTTTCCCCTTATTGTATAATATTATTTATTATTATTATTATATCGCATTTTACTCCAAAGTGAGCAAAATGCCTCGAGTGTGAAGGGGTGGCACATGCCCGCCCCTCCCCTCCGCCAAATGTTTACAGACGTTACACCCTGCGAGCATCTTGAGCCCTTGCAATGGTGCAGACCTAACGGATTGCTTGCAATTGTTAGGTATGCACTAAGCCCCGGGAACACATTTACGCATTGTGTGCATGTGTTTTAAGTGGATTTCAAGTAAGCCCAAATATTTGGAGCTCACTCTTGATCTTGATTTTCAACACACTGCTTCACTGCTTCTTGTTCTACCTGAAACACAGTAGATTGAGATTGGTGATATTCTGTTGGATTTGAGAGTCACTGTTGCAATTACCCATTGTGTAATTTCAGCTCTCCTTGCAACGTCAACGCGTGACCCGTTTGTGTGTTCATCTGAGCACACAAACACTTTTTTACTTTCGCCGAGTAGCTGGACTTCAGTTCCAGCTAACTCGCCATCGTAGACTTTCGAAAAAGACCCATGGAGCGTCAAAGTCGCCGACGTGCCGGAACCTTCACCACCTCCAGGGAGCCCACGGACTGGACGCTGTCACGCCGAAACCTGCCGGAACTTCCCGCCACGTTCCTTTTGTTTGTATTTTGCGCTTTGTGCATCTTGTATCGTTTATTTTACTAAAGTATTATAAGTACTTCTATGTATTTATTCGAGTGTAATAAATACACTACCTTTGTTATTTTTCCATTGAAACTATCTGTTTTCTTTTATTTAAAATTTCACCCCTAGACATATTTACTGGCCACGAGTATAAGACCATTAGGCATCTCAACGGCGTTAATATTTGGACTGTACTTCAATTTAATTATTAACAACCCGAAACGCCGCAGTGCAGCGTAACAGTTTGCTTGCAAGCTGTTGAGCTGCACACAACCCCAAATGTACCAAACTAAGCATTCTGGGCAGCTTTTGGTGCAAATTTCGAGGGTAGGCCACACCGTTTTGGCTCACTCTTGAATTCATCGTACTCCATAAAACATCACCGCTTTTTTGCTCCTGCTAAAATAGTAGAACTGAGATTGGTGAGACTTGAAATTAATTTGAGACATTTTGCTGTGGTCACAATGCACTTGTTATCCCAGTACCTCTAGCTTTGGTAACTTAATTACCAGAACACTATATTTGTATTTCAGGTGAATAGTTAATCGAGCGTTGTTCTTGACGTATTCAAATGGCACTGCCATTTAGGACAACAGAACCATGACAGTGAGTGTAGCAAGGTGGGAAAGAAGGCATTTCCCATCGTTTATTTAGTTTCATTTCCATTCTTTGTTGGTCATTAATTTCATTATTATTAGTCATTTATTTTGTATTATTCATTGTAATTTTATGTAAATATTTTAATTCGTTTAATTAAAACTGTTTGTGATATTTGCATTAAAACAGTTATTTCTCCTCATTGTACTTAAATTTTCTAGACAAATTAATCCACAGGATTTAAGTCTAAATCGGCATTCCAGTAGCAAGTTTATAATTTAGCATAATATCAACTCGGATCGTCGCAGCCAGAACCCCTTCTTCAATGTAAAGATTAAAGCAATCAAGTTAGGCATATAAGTAGATCGGAATTGAGACAGGATCTCTTTTCCTAAGTCGCCAACTGCAACGGCTCCCACTCAAACTAATTATTTATTAACAAAAATTTAATGGTAAGTTAAAGTAAATGTGAATAGGTTTATTTTTGAAAACGCTCGTATTCAATGGAAAGGAAATAAATACGAATCTCAAAACTCTAGATTTGAATACAAAGTGGAACAAGACCTTGTGTGCAAGCTCACGAAGAGCATCTACGGATTGAAGCAATCAGGCCAATGTTGGTATGAGAAGTTAACAAAAGTACTAGCAAACGTGAAATTCGAGAAGACACCAGAAGACTCCTGCCTATTTATCGTGCAAACGAGAAAAGAGTTTTTATTCTAGGGCGTGTACGTAGACGACACAGTAGTACTGTCATCATCTACAAGTTACGAGTAGCAGAAAAACGAGATGTGACATCCAAATTGTCGGGCAGTAAAGCAATCGAAGCAGAATGGCGCAAAAACTTCAAA